>BMAO01024736.1:0-37275 GCA_019973975.1 Trichonephila clavata
ATATTTCTGTTATACTGCTTTACAATAGCTGATTATACAGGGTGGCCATAATTAAACTGCAAGTGTTCAAGGAGTACTGGAGAGAAAACCACTAAGAATATTCCAGTGAAATTCGGTATCTACATGTTTCAAAACATGCGCAAGTCAAATATGCGGGGAAAAAATCCCCCTTTTCACCCGATAGATGGAACTGTGACGTGTTTCAATGCTTATCGACTGCATATATGCAAATTTTAAGCCCATCGAACAATATAAAAACAAGACCACATTGAGTAAGAGTAAATCAGGACTCTGAATAAGAAGGAACGTTCATTGTTAGTGAAGATATTTTATATCAGAATGGTAGCAATTATTCAGCTACTGCGAAAGAATATCGCCGTGTGAAACGATTAACAAGAGGTCCAATGTGAGTGTCAATGGATTGAAAAAAAGGATTTCTAAATTTGAAGAAACGGGAGAATATTGGGCGTAAGAGGGCGGTGTCCTGTAAACCCGGAAAAAGTGCGACAAATCGATGACGCTATTGCTACTACGAGTAGTTCAGGAGCCAGTATGCTGCAACAAGTGAGCGCAAGAAGTGGGGCTCGGACATTATCTCTTCCTATGTCAACTGTGCATAAAGTGTTGCGCCACATTCTTCGGCGTAATCTGTATAAAATTAAATTGCTTCATGATGACACCCTAAGAATTGATTTTGCAAACTTTGTTCTGTCGAAAATCAGTGAGGATGACACTTGGCTACAGAGGGTCTTGTGGATAGACGAGGCGCATTTCACACTATCAGATAGTGCAAATGCACATAATATGGGGAACGAGAAACCAATACGCTAAAGGTGCCCCCCCCCTTCCTCCATTCCGATTATGTAAATGTATGATGTGGAATAACTTGTGATTTTCTTGTGGGCCCATATTTCTTTGAGTCCCAAACGCTGTCGTGTTACAGGGACTAGCTACGGGGCGATGTTGAGAGAACAATTTATTCCAGCATTGCAAGAGAGACATTGTTTAGAAACCACGGTAAAATTGTAAGCAAATGTGATTCAGGTACATTTTCTTCAAAATCCGTAGTGCATTCAATATGTATTGTAAAAAAACTAATTTTTCTAATTTTGAAGAATGTAATTTTTCTAATTATATGTACAAATTTATGAAGATTGCACATTTTTTGTGCAAAAATTACGGAAAATTTAAATGATTTGTTACAAAATTTTTATAAGAAAAATCTTGTTTTTTGAAATGTTAATTATGTCTATATTTGCATTTATAAATACTCAGAGTAGTTTTCAAATTATAAATCAAGTGGATATAGTACAAAGTAGATTTTGAGGATTATTTCGAATTAAATACACAGCGGGTAAAATAGACATTTCGTTTTTCCTAACTGCATTTGAAAGCTCGTGAACAACTCTATATGTTTATTACTGTTGGTTTTTCTTTAAAATAAATAAATATTCACATGCATGAATACAAAAACCAGGGAATCTTTTGTTATAGTTTTTTTAAAACAAAGTTCCATTTAAATTAGAATCAAATTAACTTCGTAAATTCATCAGACATTTTTTTGTGTGTGTATTTTTATAACAATAAAAATATGTGTAAGGAATTTTGTATTATCCTGTAATGATGATGTTCAAAGTGAAGCAAAAATACTAAAACTTATAGACATAAAACTTTGGTATTTTAAATCAGGGCTTCGAACCGGAACTGAACCGAAAACCGGAAAAAACCGTTATTTTGGTCGGAACGAAAACCGGAACTGAACCGAAAAAAAATATCGGTTTATTTCGGTTCGATATATCTTTCAGTCATTTTGTTACTGTTACCAACTTATCAATATTTTCTAATTTAACGTCAACTTTATAATTATCATTACATGTATACTGCTTCTCGATTTCCTATTTTGATATTCACTAGTATTTTTCTGTTTCAGTTTCGCATGAAACTACTTGTAGAAGGCATATTTAATTCAGTTGATTAAACTAGAAGTATAGATGATTTTTTAAGAAAAATATCGAGTTATATTTTATTTTTCACATCTCAGCATGCGATCATCCACGGAT
Organism: Trichonephila clavata; assembly: GCA_019973975.1. NCBI lineage: Eukaryota > Metazoa > Arthropoda > Arachnida > Araneae > Nephilidae > Trichonephila > Trichonephila clavata. Next base: position 2,061 of record BMAO01024736.1, read on the forward strand.
GTTTGTATAGACTGTTTAGATCAGGGAGGAGTAAATAGACAGGAGAGGCCCTAAGTGACGTAGCATGAAGCATCTATCAAATCTTCTGCGCATCAAATGGGTGTTTGGTAATGGCGGCGATTCAAATGTTTCGTAATAGTAGTATTTCATTAGGCGATTTTTACGTCAATCATTGATGTCATCATCCATCACTCCGCCCCAAATGAATCGGGCTGGCCAGGGCTTCGAACCGGAACTGAACCGAAAACCGGAAAAAAACCGTTATTTTGGTCGGAACGAAAACCGGAACTGAACCGATATTAATTTTTTAGTTGAACCGGAACGAAAACCGGAACAAAAAAAATTACGGTTCGAAGCCCTGTTTTAAATGGAAAAAGATGTGAATCGTTGATTACACGTAGTGATGAAGTAGGGAAAGGGTAATTAAAAAGACTTCTAAAGAATCTAGAATTTTAAACTTAGAATTTAAAAACTGAGAAATGATGCAAAATAATCCAACTAACAATGGTATTACTTTACCTTGCATTAAAATTTATTATTTTACAAATCATAGATGAAAATATCTTTATTTGCAATTATCTCAAAAAGCGTTTTTTTTTTTTTGGTGATTCCGGTACACTTTCCTCAAAATCTATTTTACCTATAGTGCTGATATTTTGCATAATACAAGATTAACAAATATTTAACAAAGTAAATGAATTCGTTTTCAAATAAACATTCAGAAATTTCTGATATAGCACAATTTCTGCATAAAATTTAAAGGAAATTTGAATCACTAAATTAAATTTTTTAAAATTTTTATAAAATTATATTTTAAAATTTCATTTGGTTTATTTTATGGATTAATATGCTTAAAAAAACTTCGTGAAATTTTAAAGCTATATATGCAGTAGATTTTATGCAAAGTGTACCTAAAGGTAAGAACATGCTTGAAAATAAAAAAAATAGTTTTTGATTAATTATTGCTCTTAAGATTTAATTGTAATTTAAAATGAAATTTTCTTTTACACTAACAAGTACATAAATATACAGATAATTCAACGTAAAAATTTTATTTCCGTTGCTTTAAATTTAAGTAAGTGAGAACCATTTAAAGTTGGTGCAAAAAAAGTTCATTTTTCCTTCTCGCCGACGTCCCAGTTACCTTAACCAATTTTATATAATAACTAAGATAAAATGCTCTAGTTTTTGTAAAAATTTAAATATCTCTTATCCTGAAGGTCATTTAAAAATGAATAACACAGCAATACATGAAAATTGAAAAATTAAAAAAAATTTCATAAACTTTTGGTACAAAATGGGCCACGTTTATGTTATTTTTTGTAAATTTTTACCCATTTTTTTCCTATTTTAGTCATTGTAATTTCTTTTTCTCTTCTTATTTTTAGCATATTTTTCTTAAAATGTACTAAACAAATTTAAAAACAACAACAAAATCCCCATATCTCTATTTTTTTAAAAAAAGTTTTCGCAAGTAGTCGGACACCTTAAACCAATATTTCGCTTTAATCGTTTTCACGCTAAACGTATTTAACTGTATACCTACTGTGTTTTCTACCATGATTTATGTTCTTCAGTAAATATAATTTTGTGTAATAATAAAGTATATTTGAACAAATGAAAACACACCTGATGAAATTACTCGTTGATTCAAATCGAATTGACACATTGATGCAAAAAAAGGACTACACATTGTTATGAATTTTTCTTCTGATTTTCATTTATTTTACATCAAAGCAAACTAAAATAAACTGTTACATACTAATACTTACTCTTAGCAACCTTATAGTCCTATAAGGGTTAAACAAGCCAGTAAAGAGACGAACACCACAATTTTTTTTCCCAATTTTTCTTTAATATAGAACTTAATTTCGACAAAGTTATAAAAACTCTTTATTTAAAAAAAATCTTTAGATGAAAAATAATGATTTTTCTTTTTATTCTCCTTTATTCCAGATGAAAACTTTTACAAAACAATAGCAAGTTTATTTTCGATTTTCTTTTTTCCCGATCTTTTTTATTGATAACAACACACATTACTGGTCACTTGATTAAATATTAATATTTAAGCTCAGTATTTTTAGAACATGAGACATACACAGTGCGTCAAATCAGTTTTAAGACTGGGTCTGTAAAATGAAATGGAAACAAGGAATTAATACCAGTTTTGGTTTCTTTTTCAAAATAGGACCCTCCGGTTTTAATGCACTTGTTACAGTGATTTATTAATGAATCGAACGCCTGTTGTAATTTCCTTTACGAAACGGCCTGAAAAGCATGCGTCAATGGTACTTGTATGGTCTAAATATCCTCAAAATAACACCCTTTTAACTTTATTTTAAGTTTTGGGAATAAGGAGTAGTCACAGGGTTCTAAATCAGGTGAATACGGTGGAGGGTTCAACATACAGACACCATTTTTTGCCAAAAATTGAAGAACAATAAGGGAGGTGTGCTTGAGTGCATTGTTGTGCAACAAACACTAACTGCTTTCAGTTCAATATTCTGGAAGTATACGACGAATTTTGGCCATCACACGCTTTAAAATAGCTAAGTAGTACTGACCTGTACTGACCAGTTGGAACATATTCTTTGTGGATAATACTTTTACTATCAAAGAATGTAATGAGCATTGCTTTTGATTTTGGATAGAGCTTTCCTTGATTTTTTGGCTTGTAGTGAATTTTGTGACTTCCATTCCACACTCTGTCGCTTTGTTTCAGAATCATATTGAAAACCATTCACAGGATTTATCACCTGTTACAATGGACTTCAAGAAGTTTGGATCGTTTTCAATAGCTGAAATGATGTCTCTGCAATGTGCACTTTTCATTGTTTTTTGTCCAGGGGTTAAAGTGTGTGGAACAAATTTATCACACACAGTAATTTTTTTTTTGTTGCCCAAATCTTCATGCAAGATGGTTGGAATTGTTTCTTTGTTGGTGCTTAAAGAGTCTTCCACCAATCTCAGTGACGCACAGCGATCGTTTGCCACGAAATTTCGTACTTTCTCAATAATATATATCGGGTTTCTTAGATGAAGTTGGTCTTCTACTACGCGCGCATTGATCATTTTCTACAGTATCTCTTCCATCCAAAATACGTTTGTACTACGCAAAAAACATTTGATCTACTTAAACAACAGTCCCCGTAAACTTGTTTCATGAGTTATCATGTTTCCAAAGCAATTTACCAATTTTGCTTTAAATTTAATCACAGATCTTTTCTCCGTCTTAAAAAATCAACATGAAAAAAATTCACTTCTGCAATACGCTCGTATTCTCTCAGCTACTTAGCTAAATGTGCACAACTTGTTGGCAGCGTGTCAGCAGATCATGGACGTTATGACACATACGCATTTACATTCATGGTGCCATTAGAACCTGCGAGGGGACGAGTCTTAAAACTTATTTGAGCCACTGTGTATTCATATGAAGAGCTATTCAGTAAAATTTGTGTAGTGATCTTTTCTATGAAAAATGCCTTTACTTCATTCTAAAAATAATTAAAATACCGTTGCAAAGTCTTAAGGAATCTAAAAAAGTCAGAACACAAAAATTTAATATTTTTAATTGGTCGATTACCTTTTTATCAAAACTTATACATAAATTAGTATATTAAGTCATCCCATTCTATGACATCTCGGTTGCGTCGTAATTTTAAAACACGGTAAAATGACAAAGATGACTTTGCTATAGTATTTTATTTGATTTGATTATTACACCTCAGTTAAAAGGCCTAGTTCCATTTAAGATGTAGTAACCCACATTGTTGGCACGATAGGTAAAATTCAGTATTCGAAAACGCTACTCAACAAGAAATGTAAATAGCAGCAAATAAACAAATGTTGCGGACACCGTATAAATCACTCAAATGAACTACAAGTTCTCCAGATGAATGAAAATTAATAATGTTTAAATACAAAAATGATTTATTCCGATGAAATCAGCTTAAATCTTAGCACTGCTAACAGTTTATGAATATGTGAATACGAGAATCTACCTGCAAAACTTCTTAGTACAACGTTGTCATTCATAGAAAAAAAAAGTGAAACGTAAACATAACTAGAAATTAAAGGTGAAGTAGTAGCTACATTAAAATATTGATATTAATTATTTATAATCTATAATATAGTTACATTTAAATATTGATATTAATTATTTTATAATCTATAATTTAGTTATATTTAAGTATTGATATTAATTATTTTACAGTCTCAAACATAAACATTCCACACCCTCAAAGCTTGTAATTTCAAGCATTGGAATATTTAAAGTCTTAGCTTATATAAAAAAAATTAAAAAATTAAATCAGGAACAAAAAAATTATATTTTTGCAACCTAAATAGTTACCAGGGGATTTTTAACATATTTGGGTTAATTTTCTTCCCTTTTTTTCCGACATATGCTTATGGATGAAAAGGAATCAAGAACTTTGAAAATAAAAATTCATTTGTGGAATGGTGAACACGTTTCAACTCGAATATTTGCATTAGAGGACAGCAATAATTGCCTACAATTATTTTGTGAGATTTCATTTGACAAAATACTGATAGTTAAATAGTCTGTGTTCTATTGAATCATTCCTCCTTTTTTTTTTTTATTATTTATAATTTTTTTTTTTTTAACATTTATAAACCCGTGCACCACCGAACGTATAACACGGGGTAAACAACACAGACAGAAGAAAGGATTACAACACAAACATCCATGCCTTCTCCGGGATTCGAACCCAGTCCTGCGGCACCGCAGTCAGCTCACTGACCACTATACCGGATGGCGGCTTTATTTATACATTGAATTCCATAAAACGAACAATGACTATTTCACAATAATTTTAGTACAAAACTCCCTTTGTTTGCTTTCCCTTTTGCCAGCAACTTGACGGGCGTTTTCGCTCTTGTTCAGAAAACATTACGAACAAAAAGAGGTATTTTAAATCAGAAGACAACTTCCTCCTAACAATTATGAAATTTTTTTCTTATACACCTTTTATGTCTTTTACTTTTCAACAAATAAACATTTACCTTACTGATATTTATGTGTGTGTGTTTCCTCCTAAGCACGATAAATAATATCATGAAAAATAGTAATGTTTAAATAATATGGCATGAATTATTCCTATGTATTAGAAATTTCACACAGTAAAATATATATTTCTTAAATACAATTATTATGAAGATTTGTGTTGCGTCTTATCTTTTTTAATATAATCATTAAAATGAGATTTTATACTCTTGACAATAGATATAATCATTACTTTTCTAAAAATATTGCTGGATATTCGAGGATATTGAGACCTCAAGGATATTAAAATGTAAAAAGAAAAAACGTATAAAAATATTGTATATTTTGATATTGCCTTAATAGAGGACAGTTATAGGTTAACGTACAATGGACTATTAACAAAAATAGAATAACTTTTATGGTGCGTTATTGTGTTTAAGACGTTTCAATTATGCATAACGAAATGCCTTTCAATTTGATGAAATATTTTGCTATACGTTATCAACGTTATTTAACTCACTATAAGCTTTTCTCCATACATTCTGTAAGAGATCAGCAATTAAGGAAATAAAATTTTTAAAAAATGAGTTTTTTAATAACATTAATTTTTTATAGCTTTTTTAACTACGATAAGTATGAATAAAAGCAAGGAATACGTTATTATTACTCAAGAACGCAGAGAGAATTTACAGACGTATGGTGCAGATCTTTAAGAATAGTATAAAAATTGTCATATTTAAAAAACAATTCGCGAGTTCACAGGCGAATTTTGGTATGGTGTTTATGAGTTGCTGTCCATGGCCCGTTAATTCTAAAGTCCACTTTGATGTCAAAAAATTAAAAGTATGAATAAAGAATTATACGGAACGCAACTAGCTGAAAGGCAAACTAGTCCTTTCCCAAGATGCTCTACAAATATTAAAAAAAATATTGGACACTAAAGACTGATCAAATTATTTGATAATTCTTCCCACAAACGATTAGAACAGGGGTGGCCAACCCAAATGACCTTGCGAGCCACTTCGGGAAACAAACCAGCAGGTCGCATATAAAAATATTTATCTTTATATTAGATTTGGACCCCTAAAAACCCAATAAACATTTATTGAGAATTTAAAAGGGAATGGAGATTATTATTATTGTTTTCATTATTTTTCATGCATACAAACATAGATAATTTAATAATAATAATGCAATGATCAAATATGCCCATTTCTAGCAATAAGCAGGGAGATAAAATTACAGGAATTAAGGTAATGCTGCAGGGGTTACTGCATTGCAATACAGCACACTCTTCTAAGTCTTCTAGTCTTTCCATTATCCACCACTTATAGATCCATCTTGTTCTGGACTAGCAACCGGCAGCCGTTAGAAAAGGATAGTGGTGTTGTTCAGGGACGTTTTAAGGCATGGGCCAACTGGGCCCGGACTCAGGGCCTCGCCCTCGGTGGGGGCCTTGCTTTGCTTTCGACTCTGTCTTAATAAGATAATGATCCGGATAATTTAATAATCAAATATTATTCCCGTACATATTCTTTGAAAAACGGAATTTCAAAATGCAAGTCAACTGGCAAAAGTGGTAAGATTGTATTAGTATGTGCTGATAGTTGACCGTCTAGGCCTAGGCCTAATACCGTAAACAATCATTCAATTCATTTAATCGAAATGCGGCCATCGGTCGAGTCGGTTTGTGCCTAGGTTTTTGAGAATGTGGATCGTGCATATTTATTTGTTTGAAATTATCGTTTGTACGAGTATTTGACAATGCATGCTATATACTGTCTACTTTTAAAGACTTCAGATAGCGCCTACTTTTGCATAGAGTCCCAGGGCCTCAAATAACCTTCTCTGGGCCCAGGGCCTCAAGAGTCTTGAGACGTCTCTGGTATTGTTTGGCTACATTAGTTCATTTCTTATCTTACGGCATCACGGACCACCCACTCACCCTTTTGTAAATTAGTACAGTAAATTAATGAAATCGTTTGCAATAACAGTACAGAGATCTGTGTTTTTGAACTGTTATGACTGTTTTTTCAACTTGTTAATTATCCTCATTTTCATCGCTTACCGCTTTACTATCTTTTACTTTTAGACATTCTCATTCTTTGTTGAGTCACTGTCATTGCACTTTTACAACGAAGGTTTTCTTCGAGCTTTGATCATCGCAAAATCGTTAATAACATCATTGTAATCGATTTCCATTGTAATATTACTATTTTGAGTGCATAGCAGCATCAAACTGTCCTAAGCTTTTCTTTTACCATAGTAAATTACATTTCATTCTTAATGTCTTAAGGGCAGAAATGCTTCCATCATGATTTCACTAGGTGGAAATACGTTCGTTGTAATTTTAATTTTTTCTCCTTTTTCGCCCTCCAATTTTGTGCGCCCTAAGCACGTGCCTAAGCGGAAAAGCGGCCATGCCCAGTACACAGTACAGGTTAATCCATTGGGCGCTTGGGGCAAGTGCCCGGATAAGCTGGACTTAACTAGATTTTCTAGTTATAAATTTTGATCCTCCAGTGCCAAGGGGTCCTGTAGATCTTTTGAGCCCAGGGCCCGAAATGAACTTAAATCTGCACTGCTTGTACACTATAGTCAGGTTCAACTGTATTGTTTCTTTAGATGCTATTCTTTAGTAGAAAAATTTTTGTTTGGGGAAGGGGTGAAGTGGATGGTTGCGTTTATTCATATAATAATACGTAATAAATGGCAATTTTCGCTTTGGGAATTCATATAAAACCCTTTTCCCATGAAAAGTGAATATAAAAGGCTGTGTAATCCATGAATATCAAATAAAGCACACACACACAAATCTTTCAATGCCTGCAGCTTGTAATTTTTTCTATTTTAATAGCTTAAGGTATCCGACTATTTGCGACAACTTTTTTTTAAAAAAAATGGAAATATGGGGATTTTTCTGTTGTTTTTAGATTTGTTTAGAATATTTTAAGAAATGTACGCTAAGAATTAAGAAAAATTAAGAAGAGAAAAAGAAATTATTATTACTAAAATGGGGTAAAAATTTACAAAAAATAACTTAAACGCGGCCCATTCTGTACCAAAAGTCTATGAACAAATTTTCAATTTTTCAATTTTGATGTGTTGCTATGTTATTCATTTTTGAAATGACCTTCGGGATAAGAGATATTTTAATTTTTACAAAAACTAGAGCACTTTATCTTAGTTATTATTTGAAATTGCTTAAAAAAAACAATGGTTATATTAACATAAGAGTCTGTAAATTTTGTAATAAAACAGTAATTGATAAATCTGAAGGTTAAAATACTTCTACTATTATACAGAATATGCACGAAAAATTTCAGTTAATTATTTTCAAAACTCTTTTAGCAATCGCTGTCCCCGTTTGAAAAACACATTTCGAGTAAAACGCGTTTTAAAGTATGACATCTTGCTTAAAGTTATGGCATCTGCTTTTACTGAAACACTCGTAGTTTTTGTCCTAGACAACAGAAAATAATAAACTTGGTATTTTAATAAAGCTAATAAGATGGCCTAAAAAATAAAATCATAAAAAAATTTGTCAATTTTTGGCAAAATTCTCCATTTTTAGGGAAATTGGTTGGATACCTTAAATATCATCTTGTGTCAGGCTTTTTGGAAAGGCTCTTAGAAGTCGTTGTCACATAGTTCATGGTTTTAAAGTTTTTTTTTTTATCCTTCTTTATCTTCCTCTTAAAGGTAGTGGAAAAGTAAAAAGTCTACCCTCTCGTTTCTGTAGCAAATACTGATGCTTCTTTTTATACATTTCTCACTTCTTTATATAAAAGATATCTATACTGTAATGTAATTTCTAAAACATTGTTTTCTGTTTTTAGCCGTTTTAATCATTATTTAAATAAACGTAAAGGCAATTTTATTCGATTTTGGAGATCATACACATATGCTAAAAGACATAAGAAAACACAAACATATTAATATATTATTTACATACAGCGGACTCTCGATAATTCGAAGTTGAAGGAACCAATGAAAAACTTTGAATTATCAAAAGGGTGGAAAAAAGCTCCCAAAATAATGAAGAGAATTTTTTTTCCGAACACTTTTAAGTTTGAAACTATGTAATAAAACAACAATTGTACACATGTTTAAAATTATGTTAAATTATTTTTAAAAAGTACATGTTATACAGTATAAATATTATACGGACATTAAAAGTCATGTATTAAAATAATACATTCAATACATGCATACACAATACTTCGCATTTCTTCTTCCAATAGCGGACCATCCTTTCTAAACATATGCATAGTAATGTCACGTGTTAAACAAAAGATATGAAAGACTGACAGTAGGTGTGTTTTGCTATTGCCCACTTGAAGAAGGAAAGAAATAAAAGGGATTTTTCGCATGAGGAACCGGAAAACATAAAGAAGGGGTAGCAGACAGATGGTCATCAAAGGGGCTACATTACAGGGGAGACCCTCAGAGACAATACAACACAAAACTTGTAAGCTGTTTGCTACAGGACTGTACATGATAGTGAGTGTTCGAATTGTCGAGAATTTTATAAGGTAACTTCGAATTATATATATCACGTGTTATAGTTTGGCCAGCCACAGATTTTATTTCGAAATATTGAGTGTACAAAACGTACTGTTTTAGTTCGAAATATCAAGAGTTTTCTAGGGACTTAGCATATACTTCGAATTATTGAGAGATTCGTATTATCGAAGGTTTGAATTATCGAGAGTGGACTGTATTTATTTACAATTTATATATATTTATTTACGAATTATTGAGAGATTCGTATTATCGAAGGTTTGAATTATCGAGAGTGGACTGTATTTATTTACAATTTATATATATTTATTTACACGTTTAATTTGTTGTCCAATTATTATGTACTAATAATCCAAATGACCAAACTTATTTTAATCATTAATTTATCCAACTAGAAAGTGAGAGAGGGAGAGAGAGAAGAGAGAGCTTTAAAAATAAAAAATATTATAAGAAAAGCAGAAAACAACGGATATTCTAAGGTAGTGGTCCCCAACCCCCGGGCTGATCCCGGTCCGTGGATCAAATGATACTAACAGTGCTGGATTACTCATTAGGTGGAGTAGGCAATTGCCTATGGGCCCCACAAGAACGTGTTCTGTTTTATGTTAGCGCCCCAAAAACAGGTTACAGGGCCCAGAGATTTTGACTGCCCAGGGGCCTCAATATCGTTTAATCCGATACTGGATACTGTTCTGTGCCCAAAAAACATTAAATTATTTCCATTTTAGTTACTGTGGTCTATTGTTTAGCGTTCTAGAGAGTTGAATAACTTTAAATTCATTTTTGGTGTAACTGTATTATATTTTGAAGGCGGTTTGAATACCATTAAATTAAAACAATATAGAACATAATAATCAGCGTCTTCGAGGTTAAATTTCTAAACGTTGACCGGTTCGAGGCGATAAAAAAGGAATTGGGAGAACTGTTCTAAGGTACTAAAACTCGAATGTGTACTATCAAGTTTCATCAGTCACTTTTGTAATTAGTCCTACTAACTTATAAAATGTTTATCTCAAAAAATGCACACTAATTCCATTATTAAAACATATTTCTTTGTTAAAAGGAGTGATTAAAGTAATAAAATTTGATAATTGTTGTACAAGAATGATGGAGCAACTTTTTTATACAATTTAATTTTCGTTTAGAATTTCTAAAAATTGGTCGGAAGAATAGATAGTGTGATCACATGTATACATTTTTGAAGTGAAAACTTCTTTAGCGGGTTGGGCAATTTTTGCATAGGGGAAAATCTTATGGGTTCGCGTCACGGACATGCTCTGACTGGCGCACACGCAGTGTGCTGTTCGCCTTAGACACGTTTTGGATGGGTGAAATTTCGTGCGTTCGCGTCACCCACATGCTTATAGCAGTATATCTGTAGCTATACAGCTGACGTATAGTGCTGTGTATATCTTATAAGTGAAATTAAATGGATTTAGTGAAAAGTTCAATGTGTATATACTGTGCATTGCTCGTTGCGATTCCGAGAATGGGCAATACATATTAATGGTTGCCGTTTATATTTCGCCTGGAAAATCTGTGAGACAGATACATAAATTTTTATTCGAAAATTTGATTATTTATACAAAAGAAGGTTCTGAAATACTCGAAAAAGATTTGGCGAAAAATATGATAATGTACTGATGATTTTAAGTGGAGACTTCAATATTAACTTTGCAGATGATAAAAATCTACCACTAATTGAATTTCTAAATGAAACGTTTAATTTAAATATGTTCAATGTTCAAAAACTCGGTACTACAAAATATAAAACGACGATCGATGCGGTTTTTACGCGATACTTAAATTACATTTTCCTTTCTTACTTTAGTTACCATAAGCCTATTGTATCTTAAAAACAAAATGAAATAATTGAAAGTACAAAAAGTCTAAGTATTGCTGAAATTAATGATGACAATGATGCAAACAATTATAATAATGCTAAAAATTTAAGTACATTGAAATTTAGGTAAATACAAATACTATCCATAAATAATATGATTGTATATTAGTTGTTATTTCAATTGAATTGTATTTATATTTTGTCATGATCTTGTACAGCCCGTAATATATTTGAATAATAAAAAAACCATATAAACATGCATATAATTGTTGTTCGGAGTATCAATAGATGTGAAAACCAGATTGATGTTGATAATTTTAATTCAAACATTATGAAATTTCAAATTTTAATACTAAAAGTTCTAAGTTTTCACTTCTATCGGCAGTCTCTATAACTACCAATTTTTTTATTTCTAAATTTCAACACGTTATTTATTTTATTTTATTTTTAACAGTTTTGTTACAACAAAAATAATTCTAACTTTTACAGAATGCTTTTCAAGTTTTTTATACAAAATTCTTGTTCAGAAAATCGACTCTGTTCAGAGTCGATTGAAAAAATTTAATATCTATAATCTTTGAATTCAAAGTAATTTCTTTCAAGTGCTTCCTTCAAAAGATACCTCAGCAAACGCATTCGTAGCAGGAACTGCTCCGTTCCTTTTTTTATTTATTTCGAAAACTAGCATCATACATCTCGCTGTCACTCGGCTTACCAAGGTCTGGTTTTCTCATTGGTTTTCATTTTAGCCTTCTTACATCAAAGCAACAATACTTCTACACATTACGTTCAGTAAAACAGACTAAAACATTAATGTGCTGCCATCTGTCGGCTTCAAACTGCACTAAGATATATTTGATTATTATTTAATAATTAACGAAATTTAATTACATTAATTGTATATCTCTTTAAATTAAAAATTAACTTGATTTTTTTGATTATTTACGATTTTTACTCAATGTTTCTATTTTTTAGTAATTTGAGAAAAATTATTCTGAGAGATTTTCCACTTTGAAATGGGTGACTCATAGTCGATGCTTTCTTTTTTGATAAGCATTGTGCCCTGTTAAATAATGAAGGCATTTCATCTATAAACATTGATATTCGATAGAATTTTTTTCCCTACAATTTTCAGAATCATATTCATATTTTTTCATGCTATTCAATATTTGTAATTAATTATATGTGAAAATTAAAGACCAATGTACGTAAATTAATACCGCATTTCACAGATAAAACGTAGTACTCTTCTGTCAATTAATTCATTTGCATGTTCTAAAATTCGAAAGCGAGAAAAATTTCCATTTTCATCTACTTGTTTTTTTTTCTTCCGATTCAGCTAAAAATTATATTTCTTCTTATTATAGTGGATTAATTTCGATTAAATTAACAGACAAAGCAATTTTCTCATGCGTGATTTCTTTTTACGAATTTAAATACTTATGTACGCTTTAAAAATTTATGATTTATTCTGATAATTCACTTGTATGAGATGTTCAATAAAATTAAAACAGTATGGATTCTTAATTATGCATTATTAATTTTCCAGTTGGTTTTTTTATGACGAAATAAATAAGTATTGCAAATAAACTCATAACTTATTTCGAATATATATTGATTATAAATTTAATACTTATCTAATTAATTTATATATTTTTTAACTAAAATCTGTTTTTGTTTTTTAGTTTCAAAACATATGAGTAAAGTAAAAATTCAAGCAAGTAAAGACTGTAAAAATACACGAACACGCAGCTTTAATATTTGACACTTCTATGGAACTCTTTCTAGAAGTTTCGGAATTCATAGCGGAAGCGTTTTCGTACGTTGACGCTGGCTAGTCATCCCTGTGTTAGTTTAATTTCTATTCCCTTTCTTGATTCGTATCACTGTTTGTATAATTAATAAAGAATTCATCTGAAAATCAAATATTCTTTCTCATTCACATTATAACTCTCGTATATTTGTGGTATCCTCGATATCGTATATGTGGTATCCTGTGGTATCCTTGACATTTTTCGGTACATTTCCGTTTCGGAAAACCGTTGGCAACGGTTAAATTTTTTCTTTCGTTTTTGCCAAATTGAATACCAAACAGAAAATAGGATAATAATCTGATCAATTCTTATTTTATTATTTTATTGTGGAGATATGAAGTTTTTAATTTCTTCCAACATTGAAGAGGGAAAAAAATTTTTTTTTTTTTATACAATAGATTGACGATTTTTTTTTTTGTGCATATTTTTACTGCGCTTCCCCCCCCCCCTTAAAAAACAAAAAAGTACCTATTTTTTTGAACAAGTGAGCAATTAACACTTCTTTAAAATATTTTTTACAAAACAAATATAATTTTAAAATTCAAATTCAAATTTTTATGATATTGATATAAATACGACAAGGAAACTATACTAATCAGATAAATAACTATATTTAATTTAAGGGGAAGGCCTTCAGTTGCTTAACATCTTACATGACATCTAGATGGCGTTGACTTTTGCGAAATTTTTGGCACAAATATTTTTCTGAAGATTCCAAGATGGGCAATAAATTTCTCTCTCGGGTACTCCTCTCAACAAAATTCTCCCCTCAGCGAAAGCCGACGCTCGCTAAGGACGGGGGGGGGGGGGGTCAATCGTAAAATTGTTAGTTCTTTTTTCTTTTTCAGGGGAGGGAGGGGGAAAACAGCAGTGAATCTTGTCCATGGAAGAGTTATTTCTGGACAAAGATCAGTGGTCAAACTTTTCGACTCATGGAACCCTTAAAACTGTAAGATGTTTTCCGCAGTGTGGGATAAAACGACATGGAGACCCCCTAGGCAGTCCAGTTCTCGGGGCCCTGTAGCCTAATAATCTTATTACACAACATTTTAGCAATATATTTCATTGCACAAATAAAATAACAGATAATCAGCGAATTAAAAAATATGTAACTAAACACTAATTATTTATTAGAATCTGTAATAAAAACTAATTCTTGCAGCAAAAAATAGCTAAATATTTGGGTTTTTTTTTATTTTTGGGACCCCTAAAAAGAGTGGGGCCCTTAGACAATCACCTACTCCACCTAATGAGTAATTCGGCACTGGTTTTCGGGGAAACCCATTCCACACACTTAGAAGAATATATCTTTAAATAATATTTAAAGTATATAGATAAACATATTTTTGATGTTATATGAAAAGACAATTTTAAAAAATTATTCCTTATTAGAAAATTTTATGTTGTAATGTTAAGTTTATATTTATTCATCGATAATATTAATTTTGTGATCCAAATGTCGCCTGCGCATGCATTATATTTAGTAACTGAGGTATGTGTTCACATTTTTTACACAAACTGTCGGCCCTTGGAAATTATGTGCAGTAGCATTTCATATTGCGCTTTTAATTCGTTTTTATATTTTGTTTTTGTAGCCACTCGCGTTGAGAAATATTTTTCACTTACTAAATACATTTTTGTGAATGGCATTAAAATGTTCATAGCTATGTGAGAAATTCTGCGTATTTTGCAAGAATTGGCAACCTAAAATTTTGGTGTTCTAGCTTAAATTTAAATTTTAGCATTGAATCTCTTGACATGTCGATAAATTGTTCCATCTTCTTCATTATAGGTGTCCCCCCCCCCACCACAAATGTAAAAGGTTTCAGAATATTACACTAACTAGTATAAAATTACTTTGTGGATCTCGGGATAGCAAACAATACTATATCCATAATCTAATAGATAAAGAAAGAAAGTTTTAAATTCATTTATTATAAAACAATAAAAGTTTAAAAAGTTTTTCACAATAAGTTATGTATAAATGAAATTTTTAATTTTAATGTATGGGATCATTTTTAGATAATTGTGGTTATACGAATTTCATGAGAACTTGAATCGGTTTTGCATACACATTTATAGTTTTTCTTTCCGATTTTTTTTATTGTGACTCGTGGAATCCCAAGGTTCTGTGGAGCACAGTTTGAAGATCAATGCTCTAGATAAATGATGTAGAGAACGAAACTGTGTAATTTTTTCTGAATAAATGATTTTCAAAGGAAGAAGCAATGAAAGCAATGAAAAACTTAATTTCACGTTTTAATATGCTGTATTAAATGAACAAACAATATGATACAATTTTACATTCATGTGATAGAAAAGGGGTTGGCAACCTATTTCACATGTGGCACGCGGCACAATTCTCAGTGGCACTCTGCCCTACTCAACTAATGTGTCAATTTTCGAGAGGATGGAAGTTGATAAATTTGTAATGGATCTTATTTGAAATAGATCTCCAAAATTATGGACAGTTACAAAATGTCGAAAAAATCGGAAAGGTAACTCCAAAGATAAATTTACAACTTTTTTGTAATTTATTGAATGCCATTGCTAAAGAGATTTAATTGTTTCAAAAGAGAAAATTGTATGCACATTGCTCTCCGTTTTTGGTTCTAGTTATCTAAGTAAGCAAAAACTCTTTCCTCACAAAAAAAATATTTCGAGTCCGGATAGAAAATCAACAAAGAGTTATCTCAATTTTCTTCTAAGACCAATTCTTACCTATAAAATATAATTAAATATTTTTCAAACAAAATGCGCAAACAATAACTTCATTATATTACTTTTAATTATAAATAGCGGTACAATAGCATCACGTGTATCCGAAAAATATTTAAACAATTTTTAAATGAAGAAAGTACAAACAAAAGAAAAAATATTACAATTTTTTTCCCCGGCGTTTCTCAGTACAAATTCTGAAATATATCAACATTGATAAAAGCATGATATATGTTATGCTGCATATACATATAGATTAAAATACAATTTTAAATCACGTACAGTTATTGATTTTAATATACAATAACATAAATTTAACATTGATACCGTTGGATAACCATAAGATTATTTAATTTTTACGCATATTTGGCAACAAAATAATAGTATTGTTTTATGTAGTGGATATGACACTTAATGTTAATACAGTTTTTTCAAATATTTATCTATTAATTACCAATTAGTTAAATAAATTAATTACCGGTTTTCGACACCAACTTAGATTCTTCTCCATTATTGTAACAATGTAAATGCTAAAACGATGACAAAAGTTGGCGTCGAAAACCAGTTTTTCATCCAAACTAGCCAAACCGGGTGCGCATTGTTACAACAATTCAGACAAATCATGCTTTTTTTCAATTCCTACTATAAGTTCACTCTTTACCTATACATATATCTATATATATCTTGTTGAAATTTTCAATCGTTGATAAAATACTTTGAATTCATTCATTCAAAGTAGGAATTGACTTAAAATTTGTTTTATATTACGTGTTTCCCTTGAAAATGAAATTAATCTAACAGGAAATTGCGCTCAAACTTATCGGACGAAAGCCTGTAGCATCAATTACGATGTACAAATAGATGCATTGAGATCTATTGCAAAAACTCAGTGAAAGAGTTGAGAAACAAATATCTCACGAAACAAATAAATTTAAATAATATTATTTGATTCATTGCATTTTCGTTATTATAATATCTATGTTTGTATACATGTAAAAATAATGAAAACAATAATAATTCGTTCTGTTTTAAATTTTTACTCCAATAAATGCTTGTAATAAATCCAAATCTATCATAGAGATATATATTTTTATATGTGACCCGCTGAATTGTAATGTTTTTCCGAAGTGACCTGCAAGGTCGTTTGGGTTGGCCATCCCTGTTCTACGCAAAACCCCATCAGAAGACTTTTCAAGTATCACCAAAAGAGAGGACACCCTTCCCCCCTCACACTCTGCAGTTTCTTCAGCTCTTTTCTGTTTTATTACCCCCAGAGCAATAAAAGTTTCCTACCCTCTCCTCCCTTTTTTTTTGTACCTCTTTCTCTTCTTTCCTAGAGACTTCGGACCAATGTTTCTCGTGAACTAATGAAAACACCGTTTACATATTTAGAAAATTAATTTTTTAAAAGCAAGTGTTTTTAAAAGATTATTCAGTGCATTTTGTGAATACTTTATTTTCTAATTTAAAAATAAACTAGACCGAATCAATATTTTAACTATAGTACTAAAAGAATATTATAAAAATTTTACTACTTAAAAATGTTATTTACATATTTAACTAAAATGGATATATTCCGAATTAACTTTAATTCTGACTTTGATATGTGTAAAATGTATTGCGCAAAGAAACCGCAGCATCTATTATATTAAAAATTTAGTCAGACTTGACCAGGGAATTGAAAATGTTCAATGATAGAAAATACCAGTCAGTGTCGGTTTATCCATTGGGCACTTGGGTCGGGAGCCCTGGCCCGGGAAGGGCCCGGATAGGCTGGACTTAAACAGGTTTTCTAGTTATAAAGTGGTTATATATATCTACTTATATATCTGTAGGGTAAAGAGGACGTGGTTAGAGCGGACACATAATTTTTCGTGGCTAGAGCGGACACATTCCCCCCACCCCACCATCTTAGAACAGATAAAAGGTGCAAATAAATAAGTAAATAAATGCTTTTAAAAATCACAAATATAATTTAAAACGGTATTTTAAATGCAAATATCTTTCACGTGTGCTAACGTTTTTTTTTTTCTTTTTACGGAAGTTTTTTTTCTCACGATTATCAAATTACAAGAATAAATACATTTTTTATTTATATTAAATTGTTAAGATATTATAGTGCGAATGCGTTTCAAAAATAGCGAAGTGTAATAAAAATAAGAACTTTCAGAGAAATATTTAAAAATTAATAGTAAGTAACAGTATAATGAAGGGTCGAAACTGTGTACAACAGATGACATACGACTGATTAGGGAAACAACGCAATAGGTACAAGAATATCCACTCTTCCAACCCAGAGCAGACAGTATTTCCACTGTCCTTTCCTTCATACTGAGGGGGAATGTCCAATCTGGGGTCAAAGGCTATCTTTGATCTGCAAACCCCTCTCTTTTCAACTAGACATATATTGCCTTTCTGCATTGGTCAGAGATGTTCTGCTCCCCTTTTTTTGTACTTTTCTCTTCTTTCCTAAAGACTTCAGACCAACAAGTGTTTTTTGGTCCCATCTGAAGCGAAATTCCCATGAGATATTGACATCATGACATGACGAGATGCCTTTGGAAGGACGTTAAACAGTTTTGAGGATAACAAACCTGCAATTAAACAAAGTAGTTTATCACATAGTGATTAAACTGAGTAACATATTGTTTTAAGACAATCATTTATAGTAAAATAGCTTTGTAATAATTAGATTTACATAAGTTTTCTAGTGGATAGATTCAACACCCCCCCCCCCAAAGGTGTTAATAGCTGTAATGAGTTTTTCTGAGCAAAAGATTAATGAAAAAGTTGAGAAAGGTAAAACTTTTTAACAATTGAAAATCGAGCAATAACAATTGCGAGATTAAAAAAAGCAAAAATTATTAATTATTACAGTTATATTTTCCCTTCCTTAATAAAATAAATCATTCATTTTAAAAGTCTTCTAAAAATTATGTATAATTGCGTTTAAAAAATGAAAACACCATTTTTAAATACTTAGAAAATTAAATTTTAACTTTTTAAAAATTAGTGTTCTTAGAAGTTTATCCAGCAGGTTATCTTTTTGTGAATGCTTTATTTTCTAATTTAAAATAAATATCTTAACTATAGTACTAAAAGAAAAACACCTATGATCAGCCAATATCTGTTTATACGGTAATGCCCCACATATTTCTTTTTTTCGTAAAAAAGTTATATAAAAAATTTACTACTTAAAAATTTCATGATATATTTAACTAAAATGGATATATATTTGGAGTTAGCTTTAATTTTAAATTTGATATGTTTAAAATGTATTCAGCAAAGAAATCACACAGCGACTATTATATTAAAAATTTTGTCAAGAACATCGGGTTATTGAAAATATTCAATGATAGAAAATGCCAGACAGTAATTTTTAATAGAAAAAAAAAAACTAAAATCACGATATTGCCATATTTATTCGAATCTAAGCCGCACTTTATGTGTTATTTTTACATCAGAACTATTTTATATGTTATTTTTTTAATATTTTAATATTACTTTTGTTAATAGAATTGTCATAACAGTTAATTTCGTAATAGTATTTTTTTCTGTTTCTCCAATAAAAAAATTTGCTTCAGATAAGGTAAACTCCTCACTTTATATTTTAATTAAATCACTTTGTAACTGGTTATTAGAAAATGTGATTTCTTTAATATTATTTAGTATTCTGTATTCTTTAATTATTTTTAAACACGGATTTCTCGATTTTGGTAACTAATACAATTTGTACAAATTTTCATCCTCTTCAAGTATACTCATAAATAAAGAAGGTAGTATGTATTCAATGATGTATTTGTTCACATACATTATAGTTTCATTGCAAAAAAGTTTGAAACTTTTATATATATACTTATAATTCCACAAAGAAAAAACTCTATTTCACACAACGCAAGACTATTTGCGAGGTTCCAGAAGTGACATTAAGAGTGGACAAAAGACCACTTAAAACAGGAAACGCATGCAACTCTCATTTTCGAGCGAGAGGATGTGGTTTATTCAGTGAAAGACACACTCTGGGGTTTCGTTCTAGCGCAGTCTTATCACATCTTCTAGTATGACGTGACGTAAGTCTATTGTGTTACTGGTTTTCTACGCAAGCATCTTTTTCTTTCCTGTTACTCTACAACAGTGTTTCCCAAACTTTTGACGTATGTGTACCCCTTCTATAATTTTTGCGAAAAAAGGGATATATTTTGCTAACAGTCAAAAAATATTTTATTTTTATTTTTGTGACATACACGAAAAAATAAAAGAAAAATAAAATCATTCATAATAAAATATAAATAAAAGTTATATTATAAATAACATTTATTTGAACAAATGAGAAGGATGAAATTGTTTGTGCTGAGATGACAGATCATCGTTCGAATTTTAAAATGCGTCTGTAATAAAAAAAAAAGAGATCATAAAAATACAGTAAAATCTCGACTATGCTACTCCGGCTTACGCGAACCCGGAGTAACGCGATTTTCAAATCTCGTCGATTAATTTGTTTGAGAAAAAAAATTGGTGAAATTAGTAATGTGATTGTAGTTGTCGATCTTGCCAGGCAAGTAAATTTAGAAGTGGATAGTGATGACGTTCAGGCAGTGGCGTAACGGAGAACATTAGCCCCCCCCCTCCCTCCTGCAAAGTCAGGTTTTAGGCCACAAGTCGGATCTTACAAAGGATTGCAAAACCATATATGCTTGGCGTCAGTCAGGCTTTGGGCCCCCTTGAACATTGCCCCCCCCTTCCCGCGATGCGGGGGCATACGTTGCGCCACTGCGTTCAGGAACTGCTGGATTCCCACATTAAGGTGCTGAAAATAGATAAACTCACAGAAAAGCATGAGCAAAAGCATGACATTGATGAACTTGAGTCTTTAGACCCAGTTCAATCAGAAATTCGAATGTCGGATGGGAATTCGGCACAAGGCCCCAGTTTAATCGAAAAAGGGTTAAAAATTTCAGAAAACATAGATTCCAAAGCGATGGGCGTATTTTTTTAAAACAAAACAAGGAATGAAAAGTTATTAGCATGCTACGAGGAAATTGTGCAGAATAAAACCATTTTGTAATTGTGTTATCTAAGATTTCATTAAACATTTTGAAACGGGTCTATCCGCGATTCTGGTAATAATCCTCTTGGGTAAAATAATCTTTTTAACTGTGATTTCAGTTGAAAACCGCTTGCTGAGAAGAAGACGGGGTTTATATAAATTAAAACTTCTATTTAAGTTTTAGTAGTAGAGTAGGTTCGGGATGGTTGAAAGTTGATATAGAAGCGTGAATAAGATAATGGCCGAAAGTCGTACAGTTTAGTCAAGTTGGAAGATATCCAAAGATTATCCAAGTAGTGAACAGAAGAGCGCTCAAGGATTAAGATAAGTGTGCTCATTTCTAAGATATTTAAATTTATTAAAATTGACTGCTCCTCGGGATTAGTGTTGTGAGTCTAAAGTTATTAAGCGAAATAACCAATAAAAATGTGTTATTATAAAAATGGTGGATCTTTACTGAAACCCCCAACAACCGCGTCCACTGGGACGCGACAATTTTTGAAGTTAACTTCTTTTGGCACGGTAAGGGAAAATTTTCGTTATGCGTTACGCGATGAATGTAAGGTAGGGATGTATTTGTGTATGTGTAAGTATGTATAAGTGTTTGCCTGGGTCTAGTAGTATACCAAAATGAGTAAATGTATAGTTAAGCATTTACTATGGGACTTCACAGTATATAGTTTTCGAGCATTAACATCTAAATATATAAAGGAGAAAAGCGACTCACACACACTCACTGACTCCTCACGATATCTCCACAACTATTCAACCCAAACTTGAAATTTAGTAAACAGGTTCCTTTCATGGAGTAGAGATCCGCTAAGAACGTATTTTTTTCGCGAAATTCGAACCGCAAGGGGCGTTATAAATAATTATTTCCATTTTTAACTATTAAAGGCACAGTCTTGAAATTTGGTGAGCAAATTCCTTTCATAGAGTAGAGAACCTCTACAAAATATGTCTCGCTAAAATCGACCCCAAGGGGCGTTTCAAGGTATTAAGGAGTGTAATAGATAAATATTTCCGTTTTTAAATTACTAGACCTACCTGCTTGAAAATTTGCAGGCATGTTTCTTTCATGGAGTAAATATCCACCACAAAGTGGGTTTGGGGAAAAATTGAACCCCAAGGGGTGTTGCGGGGGTGTTAAGGGGAGACATAAAAAATTATTTCCATTTTTAAACTATTAGAAGCACAGTCTGGAAATTTGGTAAGCAGATTCCTTTCAAAGGATAGATATACGCTACAAGATGCGTTTCGTGAAAATTGACTCCTTGGTGGCGTTGCGGGGGCTTAAGGGGCGTTATAGATAATTTTTCCATTTTTAAAATATTAGACCCACCGTCTTTATATTTGATAAATAAGTTCCTTTCATATAGTAGAGATCAGCTACAAAATAGGTCTCATGAAAATTGGCCTCTAAGGGGTGTTTTGAGAGATTAAGGGGCGTAATGGATAAATATTTCCATTTTCAAACTACTTGACCTGCCTACTTGAAAATTGGTATGCATGTTTCTTTCATTGAGTAAATATCCGCTACAAAATGGATTTTGGAAAAATGGACCCTCAAGGGGTGTTGCGGGGGGTTAAGTGGCTTTATAAATAATTATTCCGATTTTTAAACTATTAGGCGTACAGTCTTTAAATTTGATAAATAGGTTCCTTTCATAGAGTAAAGAAGTGCTACAAAATAGGTCTCGCGAAAATCGGCCGCCAAGGGGCGTTTCGAGAGATTAAGGGTTGATAAATTGATAAATGTTAACATGTAACGAAACTTTTTCCCTACCGTGCCAAAAGAAGTTAACTTCAAAAAAACTTGCTACATTTAAATATTTATTTGGGGATTTTGAGTCATTGATAATATCCTACCCAGTGCTAGAAGTATGTCAATCAAATAAAGTTATACAGTAAAATACGTTTAACGTGAAAACGCATAAGATGAAATAACGGTTAACACGTAATAACACAACGATCCTGACAAACTACTATGTATTTCCATGCATTTTTTTAACACGAAACGAAAATCGTTGAACACGAAAAAATTTACCTTGGGGGAATGAACACTTAATGAAATATTCGAGAAAGTTTCTGCATTATTGGACACTCCTACTGTATCATCGGAAGAATTCGTTGCAAAAAATGGCGATAATGTTTGTACAGCGCCAATTATTGGTAGACTAAGTCATTTTGGAGTATGTTAAAAGCTAAAATAGTTTCACTGAGGCAGATTTAGACTACGAAATTGAAATGAATAATGCAACTCCTGTTCCCATATCATTCGAAATGACGTGTAGAATAGTACCGTCCATTGTACGTCCATAGTACAATCGACGGTACTATTCTACGAGAACTTTCATGAACTTTCCGAGTAAATAAATTGACTAGAAATTGATGTTTCACTGACAGCTGTCGATTTCCCGATGAAGAGCTTCGCTGAGATCCTCCTACGTGATGTCAATTTGTTAAATAATTTCCGGCAGAGCATATCTAATGCAAGATTACAGGACTCCAGTAATAAAAACAAACTGTCCAGATGAATATTTTGGATATCTCAATTACTATTCATTTGATGAGGCTTGACAAGTTGATACTCGTCGGTCAATCGAAAGAAAGCGTTCAATTTTGGTATTCTGCAGAACAATTTCCCATTCAACCGTTTCCCTTACAAATGTTTTTGAAAAGAATTGCAAAAAAATCATCACAGTTTTTTCATTTTATTATTAAGTACAAGGAAACGAAACAAAATAAAATATGCAAGTTTTAAGTAGAAATTTTAATTTTTTACAGGTGTAAAAGCATTTGGTTTTAATATTAGTTTACTATCCCGAGTTATTTCGGGTGAATGGAAAAATTTAAATATTAGCCTTTGTATGATAGTTTTTGAAAAAAAGGGACAACACAAAGTGATACCTGACATTCTGTACACTGGTATCTGGTCTCTTTTCACTGGCCTACCTCTTTACGGGAGCACAGAGTACATTGTCTCGTTGGATTAGATTTTTTTTTAGTAGCAGGAATAACATCTGGAAAATGCCCAGAGGTCAACCTGAGTGGTGAAGGACTAATGCTGGGTCTTCCTGATGCGGCAAAAAAAACACACCATGATGATTTTCTGAAATTATTTTTTTAATCAGTTCTATTCTAAGTTCTTTAGGTGATCATAAACCTCCTGATTTACAGTACAAAATGTAGGCTACATACAGAAGAATCACTTCCACTATTTTCAATGTCCACCATAATCACTCTCTTAAAAATCATCTTGCATCATCGCATTATTTTACTTTTTTTCAACGGATCTATCCTTCTTTAGACATTACTCTAATCCACAAGCCGACGTGTACTATACAATTGGGAAAACACTTGACCTATCCCGCCAAAAGATCCATGACACCAACAAAACTCTGCAAACTGACAATCAAAAAGCTGAAAATAAACTTTCATTTCCTCCAGGCCTAGCAAAATTGTGATAAAGCTAATCTTACAGACTAATTCTGCTTCGCCCGAGTTTTCTCGAGATAATAATTAACTGCAATATTTACGAAACCGAGATAACTCGAGAAAATCAGGCAAGCGGTTAAAAAAAAACACATAACTTACATTAAGTATATTGCTTTTTCGTTGCATCATATATGTGACAGAAAAAGACAAAAAATCAAAAAACAGGTAGGAATTCACTCATTATGGAAAATGAATGACAAACTATGTGTGTATGCGATAATTCACTTCAATTTTCTCTCGAAGGATTTTAATTCATGGTCCTCTTAAGCCTTGCAAGACTTCTTGTGAAAGAATTTTTTTTTTACCTGCTTAAAACGCGAAATAACCACACCTTTATCTTTGAACAAACTGAAAAGTTAGCGTTTTTTTAACAGGATGATGCAAGTTTGCATCACCCGCGATTTCGGACCAATTAGAAAAGCCTTTATCGTAAATTATATGATTCTAACAGTTTCCAGTTGTCACAAACTGTAAATAGATGTCTTGGGAGCGAACGATGAATGCTTTTAAGACCGTCTTAGATCTTCGTATATTTGTCAGTTTGTGCTTGTGCTGTAATTTTTATGTCGCTGCTTTACCTGTTTGTGTGAAATAAACGTGGATTTTAAAAATACCAATCTCAACTACTGCAGCAAATAAAATAGTTTCACCCAAAAAATGCATTAAGGGTTCCAGGACAAAAATGCCAAAATTGAGACTCTTTGTTTATGGGACACATATCTTTAAAAATTTCCAATAGAGCTTAGATTTTTTTTTTTTATGATCTTAATAAAGAAAGATACTTTAAAGAAATACAAAAATAGATTTTTAGTTTAAAATTTTTTTTTTTTTTTTTTTTTTGTCTAATTGAATTTGAACATAATTTTTGAGATCTCATAATTATGTTCATAATTATTGCTCATGTTTAGGTTCCATTTTTTAAAAAAGTTTCTCTTTAATATTTAAAATATTTTTCTCATATATATTAAACAATACACGAAATTTAGAAAATCTATTATTTTAGTGAAACATTAAGATTTTCTTTAAAAAAATTATAAAAATTTGTAATTTTGAACATTTTTATTTCCCCCCTTTTTCATACATATAAAACTATTTGTTAAAAACTATGTATACTTCGACTAAAAAATTATGTTCACTATATGTACACGTATCATGTATAGAAGTATAAAAAAACTGGAACCATATAGAGTAATAATTTTGTTTAAAAGTGTACCTAACAGTAAAAAATTATGCTTCGGAGAAAAAGTTAAAAAACTAAACATTTTAATCAATTACAAGGGCTGTTTTTTAAGTAAGGTCCGTTTGTTTTTAAAAAAGTAACGACAATATTCTGTTTCAAAAAACCTTTATTTTAGGATTGTACATACTTCTGCCTATTTTTCTACATAGTTGCCGAGTTTATTAATGCACTAGCATACCTTAAAACGAAGTTTTGAAAACCCTCTTCAAAGAAATCTGCAACCTGGTCGGACAGCCAGGAGTTAACGGCCGCTTTCACTTCTTCATTGCCACTGAAGCGCTTCCCGCCAAGACTGTGTTTGAGGTACCGGAAAAGGTGGAAATCGCTGGGAGAAAGATCGGGGCTGAATGGTGCATGGTCCAAAACCCAAAATATTCGATTAAATCCCTTGTCGTTCGAGAAGTATGAGGGTCTCATCTTTAAACTTCCTGACCCATTTTCAAAATTTGCTGTCACTCAGTGCTTCAGTGTCATGAACTTCTGTTATCTGGCGATGAATGTCTACAGCCGACATGTTTCTCGCAGCCCAAAAAACGGATAACAGACCTATCTCCCACTTGGTGTGCGATTCAATCACCTTAAACATTTTAAAGGGGCACAGCAAAGCTTATACGACTGCTACAGAGCTGGAAATGGCACGAGTGGATTCGCCAAGGATGCTGGTCATTGACGCATAGACTCGTTGCGGTGTACGCGTGAACTAGGGAACTATACGCGCCAACGGACCTTACTTAAAAAATAGCCCTCGTACTTTTTTCATATTTAAGGGTTTTTTTTATCAACGGAGCTATACATTTTTTTGATTCTGAAAAATATCCACTATTTTTGATACAAAAATTGAAAAATCGATTTTTTGAATGTGTATGATGTCCTGGTTCCCATAAGCCAAGTCCGAAATATTACACAGCATACACACACACGCACGCACATATATAAATGTTTAACTCGATAATCTTGGTTCCTAAATTAATAGTTTGCTATTATATATACTACTGTGGCATTTTGATTTGTACAGTGTAACGTATATGCGTCCCCCCCCCTTGAGACATCGGGGACTTGCTTCCCACGGCCGGGTCAGTTTTAGAAGAATGATGACCACCGTGCAAAACCACCTGCAGTCGCTAATATACTGCGACGGACGTGTCTTAATTAGCCCTGCAACCTTTGACCCGAGGGAAGCATTTCGCCTCCACCGGATGTGGGGGTGAAAGGGGACGCGCGGACGTCGGTGAACCGCAGAGAAGGAGAACAGCGGGAAACTTCGCCTGGAACGGACACCAACAAGATCCCTCCCTCACAAAATTATTTTGGACTTTAAAATCATCCCATAGTGAAACTTGTATATTAATGTAAATAATAGCTGTGACAATTAAACTAAATTATATTTCAAACACGCTACCATTATTGAATCAAACGTCACAACAGTAATACCTCTAACTTCGCGATAGTGATAACCGCGTAAGTAGGGGTATGATTTCGCATGTAAATACATATAAATTATTTTTAGTAGGGCCTGGAGACGAAAGGAAGTAATAACTTACGAAAAGAGTATTTTATAAAATATTAGGTAACATATATAAATACAAATAGCAAACTGAAGGCATTTGGATGTAGATGGTTTCATAAAATCAAACACAGTAGTCTGCCGACTCAAAGGTTTTTTTCTTCCACAAAATTTCTTCGTAGCATGCTAATAATTTTTTTATTCCTTATTTTGTTGAAAAAAATACGCTCTTCATCGGAGTCTGTATTTTCTAAACTTTGCACCTTTTTTCAATTAAACCGAGCGCGATATGTGCCTTCTGTCAAATTCCCAACCGTCATTCAATCTTCAGATTGAACTGGGTCTAAAGACACAAGTTCTTCAATGTGGTGGTGCTGTGGTCATACACATTTCTATTAAAGTTCATCAATTGCCAGCTCCTGATTGTGGGAATCCAGAAGTTCTTGAATGTCATCACTATATCCACTTCTAAATTCATATTTTCCTAGCAAGTTCGGCAACTTTTCTTCAGTCACATTACCAATTTCATCAGGGTCTAGCACTGATTCCGTTTGAGTTTCATAGATGGAAAAAAAAGAATCGATGAGATTTGAAAATCATGTAACTCCGGATTCGTGTGAGTTGGGGTAGCGTAAGTCGAGGTATTACTGTACTGTCTAGTTGCATTTCTTTGAACTGCTTTGCTTTATTAGATGTATGGCGAAAGGTATCTTTGTATGATTAAGTGCATCAGTAGGACTGTATGCATCTTTAATTAAAAATGTGATGTTAATGTTATAATAATATATTTGTGTTTGTTTTTTTTTAAGTATTTGGAATATATTGGAATTTTTTCCCTCCATATGCCCATTGAATAACAAATTGAAAATTTCATTAAACTCATAATCTGAAGGAAGTTGAAAAAAACTCTTCAAATACAATAATGAGAATCCTTTCTATGTTTTCTAATCTTTCTCCAAGACTCTAAAACAGCTTTTTATTTCCCGAAAACTTATTCAAATGTGCTTAATGATTGGTTTAGATTCAGGAAAGTGATATAAAAGGGTAGTGAAGTTTTTTTAAGGGTTTCATAGATTTTTATTTGAATTTAAATTATAATTAAAATAATTGATAATACACTGTGATATTAACTGAACGATTAATCTTAATTATAAAGAATAACATAAGATTAATTAACATACTTCACATTTTCATATTATTCGATTCATCATTAGGACTCAAAGTTCTGACGAATAGTAAGCAAAGGTAAAAATTACAATGAATAAAACATTTTGCTGAACTTAAATCAAATTGCCAATGAAAAAAGGCTTCGTCAACATAGGCATGGAAGTCTGAAATCATGAGCCAAATGGCCAGGGGCGTAGCTACCGCCGTATCAGCCGCATCAATGATACGGAAGCCCCCGAGCTACAGGAGCCCCAATATGTGTAACTACAGTCCCACTAACCGGGGTTTCATATGTAAGAAAGGGCCCCGAAGGAATTTTGATACAGGGCCCACTCAGAACTAGCTACGCCAGTGGCCAGGACCTCGCCCTCGATGGGGGCCTCGTTTCACGTTCTCGACTCAATCTTAATAAGATAATGTGATCCGGATAATTTTAATGGTCAGATATTATTCCCGTTCATATTCTCCTAAAAAACAGGGTATTTCAAACTGCATGTCAACTGGCAAAAGTGGTCTGACTATATTACTAGGTGAAGACCAATGTCCATGTCTAGACATAAGCCAAATACCATAAATAATCATTCAACTCATTTAGCCGAAATGCGATCATCGGTCGAGACAGTTTGTGAGGTTGTGAGTCATACAGCTTTATTTTGTTTCAAATTAACGTTTGGGCGTGTATTTGACATAGTATGCTACATACTATATATATTTACTTTTAAAGATCATAGGTAAGGCCTACTATTGCATAAGGGCCTAGGGCCTCAAAAAATTTTAAGATTTCTCTGAGTGTCAAGAAGTCTTAAGACGTCCCTGAACATAGGTGCAGTGACCATCCATCTGCTTCGAAACAGCAAATGTAACAAGGTTTTTTTGTACTGCCGTCTTACACACCTTTAAGCCCCTATTTGTTTCGCATGTTGGTTGCTCAGTTGTAGCTTATCAGTCAGTTCTCATACACCGCAGCAACCCATATTCGCTTCTCACATCAATGGCCCGTGAAGCAACGCAGTTTCCACGCTGTTTATTTTCAATGATGCCGTTACTCCAGTCACAATAGACTTTCACCACAGTAGCACGCAAAAAATTCATAAACTGTGCAGTTTCTGAAATACTACCGGGATAGTTTACGTCTCCAGAATTTGAATAAACGCCAAGTAGCGCTAAATACCGTGCTCCATTGGCCATGCGCTGTTCACGATTGAGGAAGAAGGTGGTCAAAGAGATGGGACTCGGCTTAGTATTTACCTGATATTTTAATTTGCAACTTTTTGCACATTACTACAATATGATTTTATCGCTTCAAATGAAATATAAAATTTTTGTATCGTCAAATCATTTAAGAATATACGAGAAAAACGATCACCATTTATTCAATTCCTACTGTTATAGCTCACTCTCTCCCTATATATAACTTGTTCAAATTTTTAATCGTTAATAACATACTTTCTATTCATCCAATGAAGTTCCAATAAATTTTTTTTAAACTTGTAGCGGATGGAACTTAATGTTAATACAGTTTTTCAAATGTTAATTAATTAATTAAATTTAATTAATTACCAGTTTTTGACCCCAACTTAGATTCGTCTCCATTGTTGTAACAATGTAACTCTTAAACCAGTGACAAAAGTTGGCGTTGTAAACCGGTTTTTCAGCCAAACCAGGTGTGCATTGTTACAACAAGGCAGACACAAATTTCTTTGTGTGAATTCCTACTATTAGTTCACTCTCTCTTTATATATATACATATATCTTGTTCAAATTTTCAATAGTTAATAAAACACTTTATATTCATCCATTCAAAGTAGGAATTGACATAAAATTTTTTTTTATATTACTTGTTTAAAACAACTAAAAAATAACGCTTTTAAGAGTTGAAGAAAGGCGACAATTAGTACATGTAAATCGATTTCTACACATAATTCTTGAAATGTTTGCCTGCATTTTTTAATACCAAGGGATTAATTATTATCTAGGAAAAAGTAATCTTGTACTTTTTTACTTTGTGAAATGCTTCGATTTGACAAGTGAGTATTCTGTTTTCTTAATATCCTTTTGAGCTAAGTAGCGTGCATTTTCAGTTTATTTTATCATTTAGTGACATGATTGTGCTGTTATGTCATACTACTTGTTACACGCTCGATCGCGCGCTTTGCTGGGTAAAACTTTGTGATGTTGTATGAACATACATATATATATATATTATTGATATCTAATATCTAAATCCAAGCTTTAAGTGTTTGATTGCATTGAAAAAATATTGTTATAACCATACTGAAGTTGAATTTTCTCCTACGCTCCCGTAGCCCCCTCCCTCGAAGTGTATTTCCACCAAACCCATTTTTAGTGGATCTCTACTCAACAAAATAAACGTACTTGCCAAATTTCAAGTCTAAATCTAGTAGATTAAAAACTGACTTTTTTTTATAGACATAACTCGTTTTACCCCTATTGATAATCAATTTCATTCAACCCGTTCTTAGTGGATTTCAACACAGCAAAATTAACATGCGTACCAAATTTCATTGCTGATAGGTCTTGTAGTTTGACAAAGGGAATTTTTTTTATCTATACACCCCAGTAACTCCCCCCAACCTCCTCCCCCCCCAATAGAAGTCACTTTCCTCCAAATACAATCTTAGTGGATCTCTATTTAGCAGAAGAACCATGCTTACCAAATTTCAAGTATGTGGGTCTAATATTTCAAAAACAGGCATTTTTTATATATATAACGTCCCTAAACACCTCGCAACCCCTCTTGGGGGTCAATTTTGATAAAGCCTCTTTTGTGTAACGGATCTCTACTCCGTGAAAGGAACATGCCTGCCAAATTTCAAGCCAATAAATCTTACAATTCCGAAGTTATCTTGACGAATGAGTGAATCGGTCACTCTTTCCTCCTTTATAAATATAGATTGGTAACATTCATCTTTTAAAAATCTGCCTTGCTTTCTTGTAACGTTTACTTCGTTCTAATTTGCACTAACAACCAATGGCAACTTGGTGAAATTTTTCTTAAATTTTGCAGTACCGTAAAATCCGGCGTATAACGCGCACTTTTAACACAAAAAATAAGATCGAAATTTACGGGTGTGCGTTAGACTCAGGACCTAAAAATGAGAACTTTAAAAATAGGGAGAAGACGAGCACAGAAAAAAAAATTGACCTCTGCATATATCGAAATACTGTTTTTTTTTTATTAAAGAAATACCATTTCTTATGAATTTAAAAGGTTGTAATTTAAAAAAAGTACACTATCTTTTATTAAGGCTTCGAATAATACGTCGAATAAAGGACTTCAAAATACAAGAGCATTGCGTATTCACATTTCGGGTTTCATTGGAAAAAAGAGGGAGTGCGCGTTATACGGCGAATAATACATCAGCGTTATACGGCGAATACACTAAAAAAAAATTGCAGATTGAAGTATAGGTGCGCGTTATACGGCGAATACACCTAAAAACTAAAAATTGCAGATTGAAAGTATAGGATAGCGCAGATTAATATACGAAGCGAATACACTAAAAACTAAAATTGCAGATTGAAAGTATAGGTGCGCGTTATACGGCGAATACACCTAAAAACTAAAAATTGCAGATTGAAAGTATAGGTGCGCGTTATACGGCGAATACACCTAAAAACTATAAAAATTGCAGTTGAAAGTATAGGTGCGCGTTATACGGCGGTGTGCGCGTTTTTCGCCGGATTTTACGCTATCTTGATTTTACCTCTTTCCTTGATCTACGAGTGCGTAGTCACGGTGTGGCTGTAATCTGATTGACGTAGAAGTAGACTTATTACTAGCAGCTGTGAAACCT
The DNA here is from genome assembly GCA_019973975.1 of Trichonephila clavata. Taxonomy (NCBI): domain Eukaryota; kingdom Metazoa; phylum Arthropoda; class Arachnida; order Araneae; family Nephilidae; genus Trichonephila; species Trichonephila clavata. Next base: position 34,239 of record BMAO01024736.1, read on the forward strand.
GAATTTATTTAAATGATGAATATTAATGTATTCGTTTGATTTTCATTTTTGTCTTTATTTGATTTGTGAACATAAAATTTACATTCTCTTTTAGATCAGACAAAAATTTTATATCGTAGTTACACGGATACAATAACTCATAAAGGCAATCTATTTTATTAATCTTACTTTTTGAAAGTAAGATTGAAAAAATAGATTGCAATACTTGGCATATATATAAAAAATATATATTCATGTAAGTTTTTATCTTGATTTTTCCTATATATATATATAAATTTTTTTAAAAAATATTCATTTCTATAAGAGAAACTGTACTATTCTTACTATTCATATTTTCATTTTATTTTATTGTCTGGGGTTCCATCAACGTGTGATAGGTATAGGCTTAATTTTTCAACAAGGTTCTGTTTTTTCTATTATTTCGAACATTTCTGCTGTACAGGGAAGGTGGATCCATAAAGCATTGATTAACCCTAAATTCACTGGCTTAATTCAGCGACAACTTTAGAAATCATAACAAATCTCCATTTTAATCTAAGTACTCTTTTGGTATTTTCAATTTTAATAGCTCTACAACTCTGTTTATTGTTTTGTCTGTTTTTTATCCAATTTTAGTACAAGATTCTTTTTCAACCGTTTATTTTTTCGATATGTTTCTTAGAATTCAATTTTTTTTTCTTTTTTAGCCCTGTGGGAAGTAAAATTTTGTCACATTATTTTATTTTATTTTATTGTACTATATATATGTGTGTGTATAATAAATTAATATTACCTTGAAATTCGAATCTTTTTTATTTATAGCAGCTAAATCATAAAAACGAATATTCTATTTCGAAAAAATTATTCTCATTTCATTTAGTTTTAAAGGATTAAAACCTATATTTTTTGACTGACTTATTAGTGATACCTCGTTAAAATAATTAGTTCTTGAATTTTTGACTGATTCATTCGCAATTCGCAGTAAAGGATTATCTTAATAACTTACTCATGCCGTAAAGAGCGGTTTAAAAATTTCCCTAAAATACTCTCTTGTGCAATTTCTATAAATAATTTATATTTCCATTCACTTGAACAGGTGATTTCCCCCCCCCCCCATTATATTTCCTCCGCTTTAAATGATCAAAAAGGGAAATTCTCTCTCTTTTTTTCTTCATACACTTAAGCGTAGAAGATGCATAGTTTTCTCTTCTGATATCTTAAAAGGGCCCAAATAAAAGATGATTTTATAATTATGAGAATTTTGAATTGCCACGACTGCATCAATACAGCCATAAAAGGAATACCATTTTTACATTACATATATAACTAAATAATTTGTTTATTCCGTCTCTGATTTCTTGAATAGTCATTTCTCATAAACCAACAAAATAAGATAAAGTAAAACTCATTTTATAATCACATAAACGTGCATAATAATTTATAAATCACATGCCTGTAAATTTAGTGTATAATGCATTTGTGGTCGTTGTCAGGACTGACAAATATCTATTTGTGCATTTGTCTTAAACTCACTAATGAGAGGAATATAAGTTCAAAGCTAGAATATTAAAGCTAAAATTTGAAAACAAGAACCAAAAATAAATTTTTGTAAATTTCAATAAATTATTATCCGACTTTTTTGGCTAGGATACCTTATTTGTGTAAATCTTTCTGTAATGAATTTTGTCCGAACAAAACATTTAGAGTAACACTTTAATGAACTTGGAGGAACCAGAGCTGATCAGAGGGTGAAAGATTTTAAATGCAAAAATAAAGTAACAATAATAGTATTGTGTCTTGCTATTTAAAATTACCCAGAAGCAAAAAAGATATTGGTCTAGTAATAATTTTAAAATTTTTCTTTCGAAAAAAATTATGTCACAATTTTGTGCTTAATTTTTTTTAATGAAAATGCTATTTTAATGTTAGAATCAATTCTCTTGTGTCACATTGAATTAACTATAATGATTACGTCAGTAAAAAAAATTCATGATTGGATATGATTGTTGATTTAAATAGATTTTGATAGAAAAACTCTTGAAATTACTGTGATAAAATAATTCATTATAATTCATTCATTAAGAAAAGGTAATTAATATTAAAGATTCTAGGAATGAAAAAAAAATGGATTCACACACACACAAATTGATTTTTAAATTTTATTACCCAATTAAATTACAAGGAGTCCTCTCATCTATGCGTACAATGTCTGTTCAAAAAGTATCAAGTTTTGAATTTTTACGCGCAAAGTAGAGATTCTAAAATGGCGCCACTGGTCCAGTAGGAGGTAAAAGCTTAATGCACATGCTTGAATTTTTTCATTTCGCTTCTGTGCATCAGTTGTTTCCTGCAGGCTGTGGAGTGAGATGCTATTATACGTGTTTGTAGAATTTTTATTTCTCTAAAGATGACTGAACGTCTTCAACAGAGATATACTGCACCAAATTATTTGTCAAAGGCTTGATGATTTTTCTAAGTGAAAAAATTGTAAGATTCAGTGTTTGGAGACAATGCTATGGGAATCACACAAATTAAGAAGGGGTTTAACCGATTCAAAAGTGGCCGCACGTCGGTAGAGCGTGACCAGCATTCATGGAGGCTAAAAACTTCTCGAAATGCAGCTGTTGTTGAAAAGATGGAAAATATGATAATAAAAGATCGTCGTTTAACCGTACGAGAGACTGCTGAACAAGTTTAGATCAGTATAGGCCCTCTACATGCAATTTTGTGTGATCATGCGCAGAACGGCTGCGAAATTCGTTCCCAAGCTTCTGTTGGTGGAATAGAGAAACTCCATCTTGCAGTTGCACAGGACGTACTGGATACTATAAACGAGGATCTCGGTTTCTTGATACTTCTGGCTGTTCCCGAAAATGAAAATACCATCGAAAGGATCCCGTTTTCAGAGTAGAGATGAGATACGGCAGAAAGCAAAGGCGGAGTTGAACATAATTCTAAAAAAAAAAGCCTTCCAGAAGTGTTTTCGGCACTTGAAGGAATTCTGGGCTAAGAATGCGGGAAGGCACAAGAGGCCTACTTTGAATTGGATTATAGGCGC
>BMAO01024737.1:0-23470 GCA_019973975.1 Trichonephila clavata
TTCTTTACTTTTATTGTTCCAAAAACTATGACTTAACTTATTATAAGCAATTTTTATGTTTTAATTCAATTGTTTTTATTTTTATTTTCATTGAGCTGCTTAGACCTTATATGACTTGGTGGGGAGGTCCACAAATATTAATGTTTTATATATTATGAATTGCATTTTCATTTTTAAATTGATGTTTTAACTTTTCTTGTTCACATTTTTAAATGTTTGGCGCAGTGTAGCCACAACTGGCTCTTCGCCAAAAAAAACCAAAGTCACTCACTCACTCACCCACCGTACTCCCTAGATTTCGCACTGTACGAATTCTATTTGTTAAAGGGAAAAATGCATTGATGGGAACATATTTTCAGTCTGTAGGAGAGGTGAAAGTAAAACGTCACACTTACTAAAGATTGTAACACCTAATGAAGTGCAACACTGCTTTGAACTGTGGAAAACTCATATGCAACTGTGTATTGATAAGAAAGGGGATTATGTTGAAAAGGATTAAAAAGTATTTGTACATTGTTTTCAATAAAGCTGATTTTTAAGAGTAGTCCGGTTATTTGATTCTCACAGTAGTTTAAGATATCCATTAGGCTGTGCAACCTTTGCTATCCAAGAATGTCTTGCAGATTATAAAATGTGGTATTTGTTATATTTGCATACCTCAGTGGTTAACTCTCATCATATCCTTTCATGAAACTAGCTACGTGCTTCATTGTTTGTCAGCATAGAATCTGAAATGATGTTGATCCTGAGTGACACCCCTTCTTTTACGGAACATTTTCACATATCATGCACTACCCGATATTACAAAAGACAGCTTCACTACACTTCCTGAAAACAGTTGCACAGTATGACATTTCAACTTTTATTTTTATCAAAGAGTATTGTTTCTGCCTTTTTATCTGGGTGTTATCCCTTTTGCTTTATATTTCAAGCCGCTTCACAATCTTACTGAGTAAAAATCATCTGTTACACACCATGCCTTTACATGACTGTCTTTTGTTAGCTGGGAGAATGCCAGTTTCATTGTTGTGCAAAGTAGTGTTTCGCCTCTGCTAGGAAAATTACTAAGTGTACATGTAGACTTAGATGATATGTAGAACTTATGTAGATGATACATATATTTACAGTTTGTGTGTTGTAAGAATTTAAAAAATTATTTTACTTTGATATTTCAGGTATTGGACGTCGTGAAAAGCAATTGATACTCTTACTTTAAAATTATATGACAATCTTGATCAATATGAAAAATACACTGAAAAACCTATAGAAACTGCATTCTTTGCTCCCTTGGTAAGAGTTTATAATGAATTTTTTTCAATCCAACAAAAAATTTCAGTTTTGCTTTCACTCATTTTTACTAAAACTTTTAGTGATTTTTATTGGTTCTCTTAATTAAGACAATACTATTTATTATATGAATTCTATCATCTCTAATACTACAAAGGAATGTTGAGAGAATTCTTTAAATTCAGGAACTTCTAATTCCTAAAAGAATCTTCTTTAAAGAATATGTCATTAATATTTTTGCTTACCTTTTCATGTTATTTTAATTTTAAAAATCTACAGAATTCAATCTTACACAGTAGTTGAGTCCAAAGTTTTAATTAGTGTTTTTCAACTGGGGAATTTGACCTAAAATATTTTATGCTTTCGGGGGCTCCCTAGTTCTTTGAATTAAGATTTAGTAACTTATAACTGTGTTTCAGCAAGGAGCATGATCATCTGAACTCAAGTTACAGACAAATTATATTATAATTTATCTCTTTTTTAAAAAAAAAAAATTAGAACTAATATTTTAATTTCTCTCAAAAACTTGTTCCAATCTTATCTTCCATTGTTTCAAATTCTAGTACATCCTGGAAGTATCTAATATATTTGCTTAACAGTGATTGTATCATTAAGTGAAAAACCACATAGGACATTTTTTTTCTAAACTTCCTTTGTTAGCTTGAAATGAATTTTCATTGAGCATGCTATATGATAAGAATGAGAGCAGGCAGGTTCAATTCACTGTTGCATCTTGGGAATCAATTGCATTCTTATTACCATGTACTTTTAATGTATTACTTTTTCTGTGAATATAACTTCAGTTGTCCTATCAGCATTATATGCGTTTAAAGGGGAGTAGCTACTGCCATATAAAAAATACGGGAGGCTTAAACATGTGTAAATAAAAATCGTAAAATGTCACTAATAGTATTATTAACAGAGCTTCCAAGTTTATAAAAGCCTTTTTCATTGGATTCAAAAGGTTAAAGTGTTTCCATGAAATCTACATCTTTATTCCCACGATTAGAAACCTTTAAAAGCAGGTATCGTTTTATTGAAAATAATAAGAATAAAGGGTTGGTACAGACTCGGAAAGGAGTCTAAAAATTTTCTATTCAAAATGGTTCCTCAGAAAGATCGTTTGAAATAAAATGCAGATAATAATTAGAATGGGAAACACCCATTCGAAATGTTATTTACTTGTAAATAACAACATCTCTTAGTCAGGGCCCCACTTTTCCTCTTCAACATATATCGGGCGTCCGCGATGTCTGGCTGATATGGGGCGCGGCGACTGAAACTTTAAGGACTGCTGGTATACTCTACACCAGAGGTTCCCAAACTTTTTAGTCTCATAGACCCCTTGCCATGTTTTCCAGTTTAAGGTAGACCCTTGATTAATTAATAATGAATTTTTGCAAATTTATTAACTTGAATGTCTTTTTGACAGCTGGTACTACTCCTACTTTGAAAGAATTAAATTTCTAACTCTAATGAAGTATAGTGTTTAAGATTTGAAAAGCACATGTTAATTAAATTAAAAGTTAGTTAATTTAACTTTTTTTTAAGTGAAAACTTCTTTAGCGGCATTGGGCACTTTTTGGTAGAGGAAAATCTTATGGGTTCGCGTCACCGACATGCTCTGTCTGGCGCACGCGCAGTGTGCTGTTAGCCTTAGATACATTTTGGATGGGTGTAATCTGGTGCGTTTGCGTCACCGACATGCTCATAGCAGTATATCTGCAGCTATACAGCTGACGTATAGTGTTGTGTATATCTTATAAGTGAAATTCAATGGATTAAGTCAAAAGTTCAATGTGTATATACTGCGCATTGCTCGTTGTGATTCCGAGAATGGGCAATACATATTAATGGTTGCTGTTTATATTTTACCTGGAAAATATATGAGACAGATACAACAATTTTTATTCGAAAAATTGAGGATTTATACAAAAGAAGGTTCTGAAATACTCGAAAAAAGATTTGGCGAAAAATATAATAATGTACCGATGATTTTAAGTGGAGACTTCAATATTAACTTTGCAGATGATAAAAATCTACCACTAATTGAATTTCTAAATGAAACACTTAATTTAAATATGTCCAATGACCGAAAACTCAGTACTACAAAATATAAAACGACCATCGATGCGATTTTTACCCGATACTTAGATAAATTTGAATCAAATATTTTTCCTTTCTTACTTTAGTTACCATAAGCCTATTGTATCTTTTTTAGAACAAAAAGAAATAATTGAAAGTACAAAAAGTCTAAGTATTGTTGAAATTAATGATTATAATGATGCAAACAATTAAAATAATGTTAAAAATCAAGTACATTGAAATTTAAGTAAATACAAGTACTATCCATAAATAATATGATTGTATATTAATTGTTATTTCAATTGAATTGTATTTATATTTTGTCATGATCTTTTGTACAGCCCGTAATATATTTGAATAATGAAAACCATATAAATATGCATTTAGTTGTTGCCCGTAGTGTCAATAGATGTGAAAACCAGATTGATGTTGATAATTTTAATTCAAACATTATGAAATTTCAAATTTTAATACTAAAAGTTCTAAGTTTTCACTTCTATCGGTAGTCTCTATAACTGCCAATTTTTATTAATTAACTAAGCGACAAACAAATTATTTTAATGGAAGGGATGAATCTTTATCACTACAATATCCAATTTTCAACATTTGGTATCAATCTTGTCTGGTTTAACCTTAAATCTCCTCTCTGTTAGTATTGTCCAGTTTTTTTTCTTTATTTTGTTTGTTTTGGAGATTGGCAACCTTTGCTGAAACTCCTCCACACAAACTTCTTCATACTAAAAATGAATCTTTTTCACAATATTCCATAAGTTGAGACAACAGGTTTGACTTTTCAAAGCCAAAATTTCTGGCATCCGTTTCTAAACTTTAAGATCTTCGTTAGTGCTTATTACGATCAGTTCCTATTTTAATGTGACATTTTTTCAATACAACCATATGAATTCATTGCTTACTGTGGTATTGCCATAGTCAAAGCATTCTCAAACCTAGTTAAAAAATCTGAATAAAAAATCATTTAAATGTTGAACGTAGGTTAAAACGTTCTGATGGATTGTCTGAGCCAAATTTAGAAGAAAAATTCGGGATCTCTAGTATTATACTTTTTTGGCTTAACTCGGGAAAGAAAAGCTGAAATGGTTCTTGTTTTAATAAAATGTATGCTTTCACCTTGTAAATGCAAATTAACCTCATTATAAATTTAGTAAATAAATCTGTTAAATATAAGTGAAATTTGGTTTCCACTTTTTTTTATTTTTATTATAAACTTTCTTTTAAAATTAAAGTCACGATCTAGTTTAATGAAGTCTATTATCATAGACCCCCACTTACATCTCATGGACCCCCAAACTAATTCTTGGCTGACGTAGACCCTTTGGAGATTCTCATAGACCCCTGGGGTCTATATAGACCACTTTGGGAATCACTGCTCTACACTATAATTGCAAGTTATTTCGTAAATTTACTGTACTAATTCACAAAAGGGTGGGTGGGCCGTGATGCTGTAAGGTAAGAAATGAACAAGAGTCGCTAAACCATGCCACTATCCTTTCCTTCTGCTGCCGGTTGCCAGTCCGACGCACGGAGAGTCAATAAGTGGTAGATAATGGAAAGACTCTCCGAAGAGCAAAAACAAAGAAAGGGAAAAGAGCTAATAGAAAATCTCTCTCTAACCAAAATTGGCAATTGGAAAAGAAAAGAGGAGGGGCGCTCTGGAAATAGTGGGGAGGGGCATAGCAATTTGAAGTGCTTAGGGCGCCAGGGTGGTTAAAAACGGCCCTGCCTTTGATCTGTTGACTATATAAATGTTGTACGAAGAAGCTACAAAAAGCTTGGCCTATAGTCGAAAGTTTGTCCAAAGGTGGTCTAATAAAAGACAATAATAGATGTTGTTTAGCTCTGTTTATTTTTATTTATGTATTTATATAACACATAAAAAAACACATCGAAAAAACCCAAATGTGCATTCATGAGCAATAAGGGTTTGAAAGCTGTTAACCCTTCTGAGAAAAAATAGGATCATAAGCTCCAGAAATCTTCTATCACCTTCCCAGTATAATAGCTACCCAATGGAACACAATTCTTTGTCCGAAGTAAGATGCTTTTCGTAAGTAGTCGTTCTTAATGCTTGCAGATAAGAGGTTTTAAAGTTTGTTTCGTTTCAATCTGTACATTCCATTCATCACGTTCTGAATTATTGCACAGTGAACTGTTGAAGGTATGAGCAAAAATAGATCATGTCCCAGAGATGCTTTTAAACTCAAAATTAAGAAAAATAAAGAAAATATTAAAAGAAATTGTCAACAATTTTATCTTTTTTTCTACAAGCAACAAGTCTGATTCATTTGGATTATAACGATAAGAATTTTTTTTTTCATTATTTTTTAATACTGTATGATAGAGCTCATAATAAATACATCAGACTTTATGTTTACAAGGTTGATACGTTTCATGAAACACCATGCAAAACCACGCATAATAGGTATTATATTTGTGTACTAAAAATGGTGTTATATATGTTCCAAGTTCTTATTAGCCATGTAATGTGAAATTAAAAATTTATATTACTGTTAATTATTATTTATTTTTTAAACTGCATACATTTATCATGAATTTTAAAACTATACATATTTCAGTAAATAAAATAATATGAGAAACGCACACAGATTACGTCAACATAGAACAATAAATAGGTATCTGAAATATTAAATTATTCACCACTACTTATGTATAAAACATTTGTTAATACCGAGATGAGTAGAAATCAATATTTTTAATATAAAGACATATCACACATGTGTTGAAGTTTAATAAAATTCCTCACCCTGTGGTAATAATGTTTTAAGAAGCTGAACCATTTTTAAAAATATATTGTGGTCTTAACAGAGAAAATTTTGTAATTGTTTTAAGTTTATGTTCACATTTCGATCAACATTTTAAAAATGATTTTGCTAATTTGTGCAAAATGGATGGTCACGGTGAAGTGATCCGTTATTCGCTGTTAGATAAAATTACTCTATAATACTGAAAGCTTTATGTAAATTTAATTTAGCTTCATTTGAAAAGGACAAAAGTGATGAATGTGAAAACATGATTACTGTATCAGAGAGCTATGATATTATAGTGCTTGTAACCCTTTTATCTTGGTTATATGAAACTATAGATGGGGATTTCTAAAACCTTTCAGAATGAAAACAATTATCTACCAAAAACTAGTATTCTGTAGTAAGAACAGACTGGTAGTAATTAGAAATAAAACTTTCTTCACTTGTTTGCTAAACGAGTCTATAGATATAGGGGTTGTAATGCCTACTTTCAAAAATGAAAGACTAAACTTTTTTGATGAGGTATTAGATAATGAAAGAATTTCAGATCCAGAATTGTTTTTCAGTCAGTGTGTAATATTGCTATTTAGATGTGTTAAAATCTCAAATCTGATTAAGATTTTTGATGATTCTAGTAATATTTTCAAAATTTTATGACCGGATAAACTCTTATCCTTATCAAACGAAAAAATAAAAAAGCAGATTGCAAAACTACAACTAGATAGTGAACATGAGGACTTAAAGCACTTTATCTATGATCAATTAATTGCTTAATTGCTTTAAAAAGCTGTTTAAAATCTGAAATTGAGAAAATCCATTCTATCAGGGAGCTCGCAGAATTATTAATTGTTGAGGTAGATTGTAGGTTTTGTTGAAAATTTATAGAAATACTTTGTATTGCTGCAAGATTTTTCTTTTGCTAGTTATACCTTTATCAGTAGCATTAATCTTTTGGTGCATGTTTTAAAATGTGGCTAACATTAATTTCACTGATTAACACGATAGAAGATTGTTACACAAGTTGTTACAATCTGGAAATAAGGCAATAGTCTCTTCTGTGGATTTATTTATTGTTAATCTATGTTAAAAGAAATATATAGAGTTTCAAACGGTAACAAAGATTTTTGTTCTTTTTAAATAAAAAAAAGCATAGTATGGTGAAAAATTTTATTACTATTCATAATAAATTTTATTAGTTTTTTATTTCTGTATTTTTTGGTTTTCAAGGGAAAAAATCTTGCATGATCCATGAAATTGTGTTTTCACGAATTTAACTCAAATTCCTCTCATTGGTTTAGTATGGAAGTTATTAAAGCGGGATGCCGGTCCAGTTGCTGCCTTCATCACTTAAGAGCTGTTCAAAATTAAGAGTTCCGTCACCAGTAGCCCTTGTGTTGCTTTAAGTGATTCATTAATAAACTCTCACTCAAGTTATCACTAATGATATTGAATTCTTTTGTATGACATCAGAGATTGAAACTATATTTCCAATCAAAGAACTTTTAACAGTTATCTAATAAAAATTTCATGTGCTCTTATTTCAATTGAATTCAACGAAAAGAATTACAGCTATAATCATTATTTATTCAATGCAAATAATGCATCCCAATTTGTTGACTTTTATCCTATTGTAATATCAAATTGTTTGCTAAAAATTTCCAATTGTAATCCATATAGATGTTATAAAGAACACTTACAAAATTTAAATATAACTTTAATTTGCTTTGTTTAGCTTTAATGCATTTAGTAGATTTTTCTTTTTCTTCTCTTAATATTAGTTTTATTTTAGAGAATTATCATAAAAATTATTTAATTTTCTAACATTAGAAAATGGGCTTCTTATTTTTTTTCTTTTAGGTGTAGCAGATTAGATATTTCGAGAATTTTATTTTTTCTTATTGCGATTTTTGACTATAAATAATTAGGTTTCTTTATTTTAAATCTTAAATACGATCAACATTTAAGATTGTCACTTAGTAAAAAAATTTTACTTTATACTATGTCTTCATCTTTTAGGTTCGGAGCATTATCACAGAATACAGGCTATCCTTGAGCTTTAAATCTTCAAATATATAAAAGGTTATGAAAGATTTTTCCACATTAAGTTGAAATGCTGACTAATAGCCAGAGTACACAATGTATAATCTTGGATCAGGACAATGGAATTTATTTCATCAGATTCATTTATGATGAAATATTTTATTATTAATAAGCAACATTTTTCATAGTTTTACATATTTTTAAAAAGTGCTCTCGCTTTGAATGCAAAATAAAGGACTCTGTACTTATACAGAATATTGTATATATCTGGAATTTCCGTGGATAATTGTGATGGGAAAAAAATATATTATTTCTTTTACTCCAAATCTAATTAGGGAGCCAAAGAAAGGTTTAAAAAATGGAATATAATAGATATATATAATAAAATGTGATAAGTTTATGTTAGGAGTCAGCAATGCAGTTTTCACAGCCCCATTTCGATTATATTTTTACTGTGGTGTATTTCTGTACATGTATTTTACTCTTTTCTAAATATTCAAATATTTTTTCAATTTTTAACAATTAAGATGTAATTTTAGTTTTTCTGGTCAGTTATAGCTGCAACTAAATCATAGTTTAAGCTGCTGTAAGAATTGGTATTTTTTTTTATTGCATTATGTGTAACATAAAGTAGATTTTCAATAGTAATACAAGTGTTTAAATTTTGTGTATATTAATGATCCTTGTATTTTTACCATATTTTTTGTTGTACTTTTCAATTTCATATTTTTTCAATATCTTCTTAATTTGCAAACATTAATTATTTGCCCAATAATATATAGAAAGATTGCTGACTTCTACCCTATATAAATATTATTTAGAGTATAACCTCATTAATTGGTTCTCTAGATCTTCTGGTTTTAGAAAGTCTAAATTGAACAAAACTTTTAAAATGGCCCAGTGTACATAGCTAAACTGTGGAAAAAATTGCAAATAGTAAAATGATAAATAATTGCTTAAGTTAGTTATGTTTTAGTTGTATGATTATTGAGTTATATGTTTTAGGTTTTAAAAAAATGTAGAACATTACGACCCACACTGTATTTCATTTGCTAATTGCGACTTTTTTTAAAAAAAGTTCTCTATCCGAATTATGTCAATTGCAGCTTAATGGAATCCAAATTAATCATGGTTTACTGTATATAAAATAGGGGAATAATTGTGTATTCTATTTAAATATTGGCAGGGGGGAACTTCCTGTCATTGTAATGTTTTCTGTTGCAAAAGCAGTTTTAATTTGATTTTTCCAAAATATTTGGAGTACCTGTCTGTTATTTCAGTAAAATGCATTTTTAACTTCTTTTGATGGCTTAGTGTTCTTTTATTTCTGTTAATACACTTGCAGTCTGATTCTCGCCGGATTTTCATATGGAGAATGCCAGGTACCCGTTACCCCCAGGAAAACATCATTAAACGACATCGGTTCGGTGGTACAGGATTGCTCGTTTGGGGGGGGGGGATTATTCTGAGTTCCAGAACTGACCTGTGTGTTGAACCATGACTGGTCAAATCTATCGGGATGTCATTCTGGAACAACATGTACAATTGTTTCATGGTGCCAAAGGCACAGAATTTGTGTTTATGGATGATAACGCCCGTCCTCTCTCTCTCTCTCTCTCTCACCGTGCAAGCATCGTAAACAAATGCCTTCAACCGGAGGATATCGCCCATATGGATTGACCAGCATTCTCATCAGTAGAGCATGTGTGGGATATGCTTGGCCAACGAGTTACAGCCGTCAACCACCTCTTACATATCTACCGAACTTTGGAGAGCATTGATTGATGAGTGGTGTAATATTCACCAAGATCAGATAATTTGATACTCAGCATGCCTAGACGTCGTACGGACTTATATTGCATCGTCTGGGAAGCATACTATGTATTAATCACTATACCGAGCATGTAATATTGGTTTTTTTTTATTTGCTCCAGGGAGCAAAAATCGCAATTTTTATTAATATCAAACACGTAACATCTTTTTGCTCTTTACCTTTTGTTTAATAAAAAGGTTTCACAAATAAGTAACATTTGTTTTGCTTCTGGCTCTTTCTTTGCTTGAAGTTTCATTATCCTTAATTTATGAACGTAAGTGTATTTCAAAGATTTATCCATTTTTATTTGCTAGAAACTTTTCAAGATTTGGTTCTTATATTTTGAAAACTGTTCTTTCAGTGGTTTCTTTCCGTATCTCATAAGTTAAGGGAATGATTGATAAATGGAAGAAATTGTTATAGAAAAATGTGGAAACGCGTATCTGATCTAAAACGTATTATTAAAAACTAACATATTAATTATTTTATAATAATAACTAGCATCTTAGGATTTGAAGTAATAAAATTGATTAGAAACTTTCGTTTTCCAATTAATCGTTACATACCGATTGGTCCGTTTGCTTAAAAAAGGGCACTAAAAACAAAAATCTCGTTCATTGAAATCCATCGCAAGTGGCAATAAATTCGGGGGGGGGGGGAGTAATGTTGCTGAAGTTGCCTTCACCACATGTGCCATAAGCACTCAAGCTCTCGAATTCTGTGATAGGCTTAGCACACATAACTATTACTCGCATTCGGCAATTTTGGAGATATTTTCGACTCCTCTTTAGTGTGTGAATATTTTTGTGTATGAAAAAATACGAAATTTTTAAGTTTTTCTAAGTTTTTTACAGGAATTTTACTACATTCCGTTTCAGCTTAACTATCAAAGGAGCAACGTAATGAAATTTCGTTCACCTGGAAACTGCTTTTTGACGCCATTTGCTTTATATAAAGGTAGTTTGCGAATGTTTTTTTCAAGTTTTCTTTTTTTTTTCTAGACAGCTTAAATTTAAAGTTAATTTACAAATTTCACATATCAATAATAAACAACGGTAATTTTTTAACAAAAAAAATGTAAGAAAAGTACTGCATAAATGAATTCTTAAAAAAATCTATTTGACGAAAAACGCAACCTTTTTTGTAAAATCTATAATTTGTACAAAAAATTTTCAATCTTCCATCAAAGCACGGATAATTAAGTTTTACACGCTAGTAAAAAGTTTCGTTCGATTATTTTCATAAATCGTGAAGTTGTTAAATGTTTAAATAAAATTTTGATCATTTTTTAAAGAATCGTAAAAAAAAAGCCACAGATACTTAAAGAGCAAAGCATGAGCTTTTTTATTACGGAATCTCGATTAAGCACATTTTTTAAAAAGCTATACAAGAGTGATTGAAAAAATCTTTAAATAAAAACGCGTCAAAATTGACTCATTTTATAAAAAATACAAAATATCGTTATTTTGTTTTTAAAAAAATGACATGTCCTGGCGAAGTAAATGGTCTGTCCTATTCCGGAATAATTTTTTTTATCTGTTTTTAATATAGAAAAAAATTGGATGGTGGTTTTAAAAATGACAAAATGTCGAAAATCTTTCCCCGTCCGGTTCTTTGGAGTCTTTGCGGAATAAACTGCACATAGGTTCAGATGAATGGTGTATTTTAACGTTTTTAATAAATTTATATATTTTTAATTAGTTGCAATTTTGGAATTTAAATGGTTAAAATGGCTTCCTCTGATCCTTTTCTCATCTTTTGGTACCTTCGGCACGTTTCTGCGTTTAGCGGTTCGTGTGGAGATAGCCTCAAAACATATAGATACATTTGTTTACCTATGAATTTTAATAGGACTGATATAAAAGCCGAAAAACTAAAAGATCTTTCTTAGTAAATCTTGAAGTGATTACAAATACTAATTCCAAAGCTACAAAAGCCATGCACTTTTAATCACTGGCGTAGCTAGTCCTGAATGGGCCCTGTATCAAAATTCCCTGGGGGCCCTTTTTGGGAAAATAAATAAAAATGATCGCATTAATAAATCTGATATGAGAGTGTCAAAATATTACACATTTTAAGAACTCTATAGCTTGGGAGCCAGTATAATTGATACTGCGGTAGTTACGCCCCTGCTTTTAATTATTCATCAAAAACCCTTGTAGTACATCTGATAGTCTCTCGTGGCACATACGGTTAAGAAACACTTGTCTAGATGCTTGCTCGCGAAAATTATGATTTTAAAAGCTGTAAAATGGACGGCATTTTTAAGTACAAAACTTTACTAATAACAAAATCCAATACAATCCAAAATATTTTCGTGCAAGTATAAATCTGAAATACACTGCATTTAATGCACATTTTTTATCTTTATTGAATATATTAAAACATATTAAATAAATTAATCCTAGAATATATATGCTTTAGCATCTAAGAAATTAATCGAAATAGTCGTTTTAAATGTTAACCGGCATAGCGTCTAACACAAATTCGTGTTAGATACTATGACGGTGAACGCTGCCTTCCAGAGTGCGTTATCGAACGACAAAGTGGCCTAACACCCGAAGTTATGGTTTGCGTTGTGATTTCGTATCATGGACTATCCAATTTGCTACGAATTGAGGGTAATCTCAATAGCAACAGGTACGTCCGTGAAGTGCTACAGCCCAAAGTCGTTCCCTTCCTTCAAGGCATCCCTGGAGCTATCTTTCAGCAGGATAATGCACGCCCACATGTTGCAAAGACTTTTCCGCGACTTCTGTTCAGCCCAACACATGCAATTTCTTCCTTGAACTGCTTATTCGCCGGATATGTCGCCTATTGCCACGTGTGGGATTGGGTGGGTCGGCGTCTCGCTCGTGATCCGCGTCCTGCAGCTTCAAAAGACGAACTTTTGCTGTGCATACAAGCAATATGGAATTCTCTTCCACAAGCAGACATTCAAAATCTGTTCGACTCCATGCCACGTCGTACAGCAACACTTATTGCAGAGTGTGGTGGCTACACCAAATACTGATTTCGGACACTTAATATTGTTTTTTGCTTTGAAAATTTCGTCATTTATTTGTACTAATACAAGTCGTTTGTGGATTAAATTTCATTTAATTCTGATGATTACTTCATGGTGTTGCATTTCTTATAAACAGCAGTTTATTTATATATAATAAAACAGTATAATTGTATTAATTTTAATAATAAAATTTTAGAAAGTATATAGCACACTAATGTGTATTTTTTGCGGTAGTTTTTGAAAAAAAAAGGAAAAAAGTTATAGAAATGTTTAGAAATATTTCTAAAATTTCAATTGTGTGTGTGTGGATAGATTGTTGCATTTTTAAGAATAACGTTAAAACTGCGTTTGTATTCGAAAAATAAATTTTGAAACATGGAATGCAAAGGATTGTATCAATTTGAATTTAACTCTCTTCTCCCTGTAGTGAATGTGGTGTAGTGTGGCAGTTAGAAGAATGAATACTATGTTCTTTATGTCGTCTTCCCTCTAAAACAATTTACAGAGATAACATTTCCAATAATTAAATATTGATTAAAAATAAACTATTGATGAAATAAACTATATTAAATATATTTAAATAATTAAAAGATAGCTGTAACAATTTTAATAATAAAAATTTAAAAAGTATACAGCACACTAATGTGTATTTTTTTGCGGTAGTTTTTGAAAAGAAAAAAAGGTATAGAAATTTTTCCAAAATTTCAATTGGACTGATAATTGCATTTTCAAGAATAACATTAAAACTACGTTTGTATTTCAAAAATAAATTTTGGAAAACGGTATGTAAAGGATTATAACATTTGAATTTGACTCTTTTCTCCATATAGTAAACGTAGTGTGGTGTGGCAGTTAGAAGAATGATATACCATCTTCGTTATCGTCTTCCCTTTAAAAAAATTTACAGAGATAACATTTCCAACCATTAAATATACATCGACATATTTTAAATTTGAAACAAGTCTAAAAAATGTAAATAAAATTATTCAAGAAAGTAGTTAATTTTAGGATTGTAATATTAAATTAGAGGATCAATTGTATCCTCTAAACATTTGACACACTTTGATATTTAAGAAAAAAAAAGCTTTTAGGAAAAATTGAGTGCCAATGATAGAAAATATATTCTTCCTTTTTTATATATATATATAATACATGTCTTCAAAATAATCAAAACCTGCTTATAAAAATCGACAATCCATGCATAATTCAATTGAAGGGAATAATTGAAGGAAAACCAACGAAAAGCCCACAAACTAAAAAAGAAGGAAGAGAAGTGAATACATTTTTTTCACTAAAATAAAACTTTCGTAAATACACATTTTATTTCTATGAATAAAATATTGATTTTTACCTTACAAATTATTATATGAAGTATAATCAAAAATAGTTTTATTATAAAAATATTATATAAAAATAATAATATATAAAAATATGTATAAAATATATAGTATGTAATAAATAAAGAAGGTAAGAGAGAAAAACTTTTAAAAATTAAACTTTTTCATTCAATACTATTTTCTCCAAATTTCTATAATTTTTAAATTCATATTTAAATAACAAGAATTCCTAAATTTTAAAAAAATTTCAATTGTTCCAAAATAACATTGGAAATTCTACTTAAAAAAGGAAATATAAATATAAAAGAATTGTTTTATGAACGTTTATACATAAGTAGTTAATAATGGCCGATTCTGGGGCAAAAGACGGAGGAGGCTGCGCTCTGTTGAGTTGTTTTCTCTTGCTGTTGAGTTGTTTTTCTCCTACTGCTAAGTTGAGTTTTTTTCTCCTGCTATAGTTTTGGTTTTCGAGGCGCAGGTAGTGGTCGAGTTGAATTGTTTTCTTCCTACTGTTTAGTTCAGTTGTTTTTCTCTGCTATAGTTTTGGTTTTCGAAGCGCAGGTAGTGGTCGAGTTGAGTTGTTTTGTCTAACTGCTCAGTTGAGTGGGGTTTTTTTTTAGAAAAATGTGTACAAAATTTAAGTATAGGAATGTTCAAAGTGCTCATGGCGCCACTTATTGATTAAAATATTCACTAATTATTAGATTTAAAAATGATTCAAATAAATAACTCTCAAATAAAAAAAAATTAAAAACGTGGAAAGCCACGCGATAGAAGTGAAACTTCTTTGGCGACGTTGGCCGTAAATGCAGGAATACATCTAATTATATAAAACTGCTGAGATAACTTCAATCAAATAAATTCGAACTTCATTTATTGTGTGAAAATATTTTTATTCAATCTTCTGCATCACCATTTTCCAAGAAAGACACAATAGGTGTGTGGTAACTAAAGTAGGATATAAAAATCCTCGATTGTAGTCAATCAAGAAAATGTGAGAAAACTGCATCAATCGTGGTTCCGTATATTGTTCTTCCTTCTCTAGAATCAGTATTCATTGTCAAATTCAGTGTCCGTTTCAAGAATTCAATGAGTGGCTTTGCTTCTTCTGAAGCAAAATTAACATTAAAGTCTCCAGTTAAGATAATCGGCTTTTAATCATCATCGGATCCAATGATTGCAGCAGCCCCTGATGTGTACAGCACTAAAACTTTATGGATAAAGATGATAAAAGCTGCGACAGAACTACCTGGTGATATATAGATTTTCGCCAAGAATTGCTGTTAGTTTTGCTTTTTTTTCTTTCACGAAACTCTCTTCCTCTTTTTGCATTAGTTCTAGGCTATCTGACCAGAATTTATTTTGATTCAATGGAAATAAAAATTAATAATATAAACTTAATGCAGCATTAATAGAAGTCACTGTGTTTGTTTACAAGACGCTATTCGTAGCGATTTTGGCGCGAACGTTAGTGACATATACACAATGCCTCAGACACTCCCGTAACGGGAAGAGCCATATAATGGTAACATTTTGAGTGCGTTTATTCGTTGAAAACGGCACGTTTTTTTATTACATAAACACTACGAAAATATGCCACGCGAGTTCATTACGAGAGTAGCAAGGGTACCCAATCAATGTCACCAATACCTAAGCGCCTTTCGTCCATAGCAGCAAAATATACTTTTGATGCACAATTCCCCTTTAGCAATCGTCCAACTTTTTCACGGATATGATGCAAGTTAGGTAGTGTACCCCCCCCCCTCTCTTTTCCTCCCACTCGTTATCTCCTCACTATGGCGACGTTTCGGGGGGATGGGGGGAATCACTACTTCCGTTCGCTTTTTCATTGTTACGCAAAACTGGGTAAATTTCCCATTCACTCCCGTCCGCAAGGAAGTTTCACTTCAAAAATCAGGTTTCAAACTCGAAGCCTCAGGACAAAATGCCTCCATAGGACAATAGTTTTTCAGTTACGCTAACCATTGTCCTATAAAGGCATACAGACCTGAAGAAAACTTATGTTTATAATCTAATGATTTTAGTTTTGCAGACGGAGCAGATGGCTATGACATTTTTTAAATCATTTTCTTGAATGTTTTTATAATAATCTTTTTGAAAATGAACATTTTTTATGGTTGAAACTTATAAATTATGTAACTGAAAATTTTTTGTAAAATCTTCGGTTAGATGTTATTTTAAGAGAAGTAAGAGATATATGTTATTTCCTCCTGATTGTTTTGAATATTATGAGGATTTTGTTTTAAAAATATCGTATAACGCGATTTTATTACACAGTATTTTGTTCTAAAATTTTTGTTTCTATAAATCTGAATAAAATGGTTTTTTATATGCTTAATTTGAGTTAATTTTATTTATATTGTTTGTTAGTTTAATTAATGTTTGAAATACTTTCTTTTTAAAAAAAATGTGGGTATATTTTCTTAAACAAATTATCTAAGAATGTTTAAGCGTAAATGATATTTTAAATGCATTTCAAACAAAAGTAAGAAAAAAAATGCCGTATAAATATTTTGTTTAAGTTCCCCACAGCATTTGGTTTTAAAAAATTTATTTTTATAAATCTGAATAAAATGTGGGGTTTTTCTTATGGTTATATTGTTAATTTTATTTATATTGCCTTCTAGTTTAATTTATGCTGAAATAGTTTCATTTTAAAAATAAATATGAATATATGTTTTTCTAGAAAATTATCTAAGATGTGTTAAGCATAGGTGATATTTTAAATATATTTAATATAAAAAGAAGAAAAAGAGAAAATTTATGTCTATGTGCTTAAAAACAAACCCTTTGCCTTTTCCAAAGAGTATAAATTGTATATAACTATTAATTGTAATAACCACATTTACTTTAATTATTTTCTTTCTTAATTGAATAGAAATAAAAAAAAAATATTTATTTTAATAACAACTTGTAAATTTGATTTCAGTATAATGATTACACATACACAGTAAAGATACAAAGTATAAATTGTTTATTGAGAAAAACAACATTTCGTATTAAGTTACAATAATTTATTTTCATTACAAAAAAACAAAAAAAAAACAAGTTGTAAAATTGTATGATTTTAGAATAGCTATTATACATGTATATAGTAAAGATACAAAGTAAATTGCTCATATACAAAAACGACATCCTGTATTCCGTTTTACATCATTTATTTACATTACAAAAATCACATTATTATGTATTTATCATATCATTGGATTTTTGTGTCTTACTGTTCCATGAATAGGTCTAAATTCATCAACGACAAATGTCTATGGGCAAGAGTAGTAATGCCATCACCGTTAATAAACATTTTGTCATCTTCATATGACAAAGCAAATTTGTTTTCTTTATTGAATGTATTAATTGAAATTTGGACTTAATTAAGTTCATGTCAGCATGTTTCAATTTTTGATTAGGAATATATTCTTTGTAGTTTACAAATGTTATTTTGTTTTTCAAAGTTTGTTTTTTAATCCCCTTTAGCCTCTTTTCAATCGAATTGTTTGTTTTGTAGGCATACTTTTTCGATTTTAATCCTACATATTCTGTCATAATATTTCCCTTATTTTCATCTTTCATTTTTCCGATGACTTTTTGATAACAAGAGGTAAATTATAAATGTTGTTTTTGTCAGTCTGAAGTGTCTTATAAGTTAATATCCTCTTTCATGTCGCTTTAAAATCATCAGTCTTTATTTCGTATATAAAATAATCGGTATCAGTATACATGAGCTTTATTTTCAAGTCGTAACGGTGTAGCCCAATCATCTTAGTCAAAAAAAAAGGGTCAATTGCGGAATGAGAGATAATAAGCTGAAAACTTGTATAGACCTTTATTTTGTCACTCTAAATGTTATCTCAAAAGTCTCATAAAATCTCGTGTCCACGTCTTAAGATATTCAAGGTCAAAGGTAAAAAAATCGGTTTTTTGCAAATATCTCGTTTTCTATGTCCTTAAAGCTATTTTCATTTATTATAAATATTGTAGAGAATAAAATTTTCTATAACTTTAATTGAAACATTTTTTTATACATCAAACCGTTTTTGAAATAGAGGGCGCTGAACGCGCAATGGTTGGCTATCTACAGCAAAATGCAAGGTCAACAGTTAGTCACATGATATAATACGCCGTATAAAGTCTATAAACCTTAAAAATATATATAGTTACGAACAATTGGCATTTTTTATTAATTATTACATTACATTTAGTAATAGATTTCATTAATCAAGTATATTTTTAATACTCCGCATCTGTTCGTGTAATTGAAAAACAGTTAACTGAAACTATAGACTTACTTTAATTATATTTTAATATATGCTAATTACATTTTAAGAAGAAAAATGAAATACAATTAGTTTGAAATGTATAAACCTTCAAATTTGTTTCCTTCTGTGCAGATTATGCCTAGACCTGCTGACCCCTATTGATAGCTTAGTTACCTCAAAGAAAACATGATCTAAGAATAAAAAAAATTTTAATGTACCATGTTTTTATAACGAACTAAAAAGCATATTTTCATGCATTGTCATCCACTTCTAAGCTATGGTCCAAATTTCAAGTCTCTAGCTCATCGGGAAGTTAGTTTAAAATCAATTACAAAATTCCACCCTGACAGACGTAATAAAAACATGGTAAAATACTCAAATAAAGGAGAGTCTCCCTCAATTTCCAATGGACTGTTGTTTGTTAAAATGTCTCGTCTCGATTCGACTCCTCTCTCGTTGGAGTCTAAGGATACACTGAATGTTTATGAGCGCTAGAGGGCGCTTTACATTCTTATACACGTACATTCTTATACACACCTAATATACGAACGTTTAATTTATAGCTAGTTGATGGACACATGTTTAGCTAAATAATAAAGACCGATTTCCTTTTCAACAATTCAGTTTCTACTAGCCACGTTTATTCGTTAGTTTTAAATTGTATTTTAGCTACGACGGACGTAAAATTTTGAGAGTTATGTCTGATTTATGTTTTATATGTAATGAATCACTATCACAAGGTTATCCTGTTAATGTAGTGCGCGGTTTAAAAACTTTGAGAGCAGCAAGTATCGAACGAAAGGACGGTCACATTGATTTTTTAAATTCTTCAACCTCCGTGAATGTACATACCGAGTGCCGAAAAGTGTACATTAGTAAAAATTCTATTGCAGCATCGAAACGACGCATTGAAAACAGTGAACCTTTATCATCACCTAGTGTCCCTCGTAAAAGAAGAAATGAAGCGTTTGATTTCAAAAAGCTCTGTTTATTTTGTGGTCAAGTAGCTGATGAAGCAACAGAAACTAAAAAAAAGAGAAGTACAGGCGCAAGATCAGTAAAGTGAGTACTCTTGAGTTTAAAGACAATGTTTTAAAAAAAGCAGAAGAACGTGGTGATTCTATAGGAGAATTAGTGAAAGATCGTATACTTTGTGAGTATGATTTGATCGCTTCTGAAGCAAAATATCATACTTCTGCTACACTAATTTCTTAAATCAGCTACCATCTACTGAAAAGAAGTCTCGCCAAGATAGTCAAGTCACAGAAGCTATGGCAGAGATTTTTAATTTCATCGAAAATCACGACTTCCCAATTTACATTGAAAGAGCTCATAGATGTCCTGACGGGTATGTACCAGATGATAAAACTATAATTACGAGACTTCAACAAAAATATTTGACGAATATAATAATTACGACAAAAGTAAGATCTTTTACAATCATATCTTTTCGTGATACACAAGCTAATATATTATCAAAAGCTTGGTATGATAATAAAAAAGGGATCCCGAAGAAGAACGGTTGCGAATTGTAGAAGCTGCAGCAGCTATTATTCGTGAAGACATTCGGTCATCTGTCGTTGAAACCAAGTCTTATCACCTCCAAGTAAAATGTTGGATGATGTAAATCAAGATATACCAAAAAGTTTATTGCATTTCTTACGAGAAGTCATAATGAAAAACAGAAAAGGAAAAATAGCTTATTTAAAAACAAAATTCACGTCAATAAGTCATGCAATAATGGCTGCATTACGAGAACGATCATTTTCATCACAGCTACTATTAAGCCTTTCTGTGTTTCTTCATAGAAGATATGGATCTAAAAGACTAATAGATGTGTTATATAGCTTGGGTTTTGCAGCTTCGTATTGTAATACTGTACAGTACGAAATTTCAGCAGTTTACCATCCACAGCCTCGTATTTTATCATCAGAATCAGGGGCGCTAGTACAATATGTTGGGGACAATGCTGATATAAATGTCCATACTCTCTTGATGGTAATAATACTCTCCATGTTATGGGGATGATTAAGATTGTTACTCCAAAAGATGCTGTTCTTTACAATGACCGTATACAAAAATGTACAAACAAACCATGTGCAAAAGAGTTAGCAGCAATATCACACGTGTCTCTTCTAGCATATGAAAAACCAATTTTACCTGGATACAGCAAAATTCCAGTCAAAAATCTACATGGTGATCAAGCATTAACAGAAAAGAATTTAAATGGTATTGATTTTTTGTGGTTATACGGAAAGTGGAAGAATATTTCATCATTACCTGGGTGGAATGGCTTTCTCGAACAGCTCACTAAAAATAATAAGGATTTTTCTACTTCTCGGTCATGCTTCTTCCTTTAATTGATCATCCTGTCAGTAACGTAGACACAATTTATACTACTTTACATTGCGCTGCAAATATTGCCAAGTTACATGGCCAAAAAACGTGTTTAATTACTTTTGATCAACCTCTCTACTCTAAAGCACGTGAAATAGTAGCTGCGTCGGATGCTAACTCAGAATTATGTAAGATAGTTGTTAAATTAGGAGGATTACATATGCTCATGTCCTTTCTTGGATCGATTGGATATATATTGGACGGAAGTGGACTCAAAGAAGCTCTAGGTAAAATATATGCTACGAATTCAGTCGACAAAATGTTGAATGGTCACGCTTATTCAAGAAGTATCAGAGGTCATATACATTGTTACGGCTTGTATTGTCAATGATAATCTTCGAAGACATGAAGATTGAAGATTGTGTGTTAAATGAGTTAACTGAACAAATCAATTGCCGAAATGTTTCCTATGAAAGCATTGAAGGGTGTGTAGGCAACTCAAACTTATTTATTGATCAATTTCAGAATAAACTGAATGAATTAAAAACTCGAGGTCCTACAGCACTGTTATGGATACAATATTTCGAAATGGTATCAATAGCACTCGACTTTATTCGCGCTGAAAGACTGGGACTTTTCAAAGAACATCTTAATGCTGTACGAAGAATGCTGCCATATTTTCACGCTAGTGGTCATTTTTTATATGCGAAGTCTGCACATTTATATCTTCAAGATATGAACGATTTAGAAAATAAAATGGATGGACAGACTTTTAAGAACTTTAAAAAGGGATTCTTCACCGTGAAACGAACAGAGAAATTTAATTCTGGTACATGGACAGATATGGGTATCGAACAAAGTCTAATGAAATCTATGAAGACAGAAGGGGGAGTATCTCGTGGTCGAAGTACGCAAGAAAGTGTTTTATGTAAATGGGTGTTTGCTATGTACGCTACAAATACAATTTGTGACGAGGTGGAGAAGTTTTGTGCAATTTCTTTAGACTCTACTGAACAACACGTTGATGCTAAGGATTCAAGAATAAAAAGAGATATAATACTGACGTAAGTAAACTAGTTGAATGGTTTACACTTCATAATCCCTTTCCAAATACGCAACAATTGGTATCTTTAGCTTCTGTAATAGTTGGAAATGATCAAATTAACTGTCACAAAGCCCATGAAATCGGATTACCATCAATGGTAAAGATAACCGGTTTAAAATTTAATGAAATAAAGTTAAAACGATCCGATAAGGTTTTACCGCTTTCTATTGTCAACGAATCTGTCAAAATTAACGGTTGTAGGGTTTCAATTGATCCATTGCTACTCTTCTAAAGAATAACTGTAAGCAAACAGTTTGAACGTAATCTTCAAGAATATCTCCAATATGAACTAAGTCCATATCCATCAACTTTATTTG
The DNA here is from genome assembly GCA_019973975.1 of Trichonephila clavata. NCBI lineage: Eukaryota > Metazoa > Arthropoda > Arachnida > Araneae > Nephilidae > Trichonephila > Trichonephila clavata. The sequence goes on from BMAO01024737.1 coordinate 22,389, forward strand.
ATAATGATGGCATGAGAAAAACCACGAAAGCGACATTGTATGACAATATGACTCCTGTAGATTTTGACCTGGATGAAAATAATGTAACATACATTATCGATGGTGGGTTACTTTTGCATCGCATCGTATGGAGTAAAGACGATACTTTTTCAATAATTTTAGATAAATACGTAAAATATTTACAAAAACATTATGGTTCTGAAATTGTTGTTGTATTTGATTGATACTCGGACTATAGCAAAAACATAAAAGCAATGGAACAGCTAAGAAGAACTGCTGCTTTATCAAAATCGAATGATGTTTGTTTCGACGGAACAATGATAGTATCAATTACCCAAGAAAATTTTTTGTCGAATCGATGTAATAAAATTTTTTTTATTAACATGTTGATTGGGAAATTAGAATCTGTTGATATCACGATAAAACAGGCCAAAGATGATGCAGATGTTCTTATCGTAGAAACAGCTATTGGAGAATCGGAACATCATAGGACTGCCGTCATAGTAGGAGAAGGTATTGATTTGCTCGTCATTTTAATTGGACGTACTCAAGCTCATCAAAAAAAAGTGTTTTTAAAAAAGTTGGCAAAGGGAATGTTAAAACTCAAATATACTCTTCCAAAAGTTTTGATAAATATCCTCATTGTAAAAAGCACATCTTGTTTCTGCACGCATTTAGTGGCTGTGATACAACATCTGCATTTTTAAAAAAAAAAGGGGGGGGGACTTTCATTAGAATATATTAGGGAATCTTCCGAACTTGGATCAACTAGCTCAAGTATTCCAAGAAGAAAACTGTCCTGTACAAACATTACATGAAAATGGATTACGAGTCTTGTTGACGATATACAATGCTCCAAAATCTGAGAACAGTGTGACGTATGTGCATCCCCCCCCTTGAGACATCTGGGACTTGCTTCCCACGGCCGGGTCAGTTTTTAGAAGAATGATGACCACACGTGCAAAAACACCTGCAGTCGCTAATATACTGCGACGGACGTGTCTTAATTAGCCCCTGCAACCTTTGACCCGAGGGGAAGCATTTCGCCACCACCGGATGTGGGGTGTGAAAGGGGACGCGCG
>BMAO01024738.1:0-52931 GCA_019973975.1 Trichonephila clavata
AATTGAACATGCAAGCCAAATTTCAAGTCTAAAATAACAGAAAAAAGCAAAAGTTTACTATAAATATCCCCGTAATCCCGTTGAGAGCCGTTTCCAAAAAACCGCTCTTAGCGGATTTCAATTCAACAAAAGAAAAATGCAAACCAAATTTCATATTATTATAGTCCTTGTAGCTCGAAAAAAGTAATTTTTTTTGTCAATACGTCCCAGTAACCCCCTGCAACCCCCCAGAACTTGATTTGCTTAAAATTTATTCTTAGTGGATCCCTATTCAACAAAAAAACACGCTTAACAAATTTCAAGTATATGGGTCTAACAATTAAAAACAGGAATTTTTTCTGTAACTCTCTTGACCCCTCGCAAACATCTTCGGGGTCAATTTTCATTTTACTCTTTGTTAGAGGAACTCTATTTCATGAAAAGAACATGCCTACCAATTTTCAAGCAGGATGATCAAGTAGTTTAAAAATGGAAATATTTATCGATTACGCCTCTTAATCTCCGAAATTAAACTTAGTAGTTGATATTCGCGAAACCCATTTTGTAGCGGTTCTCTACTTTACGAAAGGAATCTGCTTATCAAATTTCAAGACTGTACGTCTAACAGTTTAAAAATGGGGGTAATTGTCTATAACGCCACTGAGCCCCCGCAAAGCCACTTATGGATCTGTTTTCACAAAACCCATTTTGTAGGGGAATTGCACTCTATGAAAGGAATCTGCTTAGCAAAATTTGAAGACTGTGCGTCCAATTAATTAAAAATGCAAAAAAATTATCAATAACGCCTTTTGAACCCCCGCAATACCACCTAGGGGTCGATTTTCACAAAACACATTTTGCAGCGTATTTCTACCCTATGAGAGGAATCTGCTAACCAAATTTCAAGACTGTGAGTCTAATAGTTTAAAAAAAGAAATAATTATTTATATCTGCCTTAAACCCCCGCAAACACCCCTTGGGGCTCAATTTTCTCCAAACCCGTTTTGTAGCGGATATTTACTCCCATGAAAGAAACATTCCTACCAATTTTCAAGCAGGTAGGTCAAATAGTTTAAAAAACGAAAATATTTATCTCTTACGCCACTTATTCCCCTGCAACGCCACTTAGAGGTCTGTTTTTCACAAAACCTTCTTATATCTGATCTCTACTCTATGAAAGAAATCTCTTTATCAATATAAAGACTGTGCGTCTAATAGTTTAAAAATGGAAATAATTATCTATAACGCCCCTTAAGTCCCCTCAACGCCACTTGGGGGCAATTTTCACGAAACCCATTTTTAGCGTATCTCTACCCTATGAGAGAAATCTGCTTACTAAGTTTCAAGACTGTAAGTCTAATGACTTAAAAATAGGAATTTATAACGCCCCTTAAGCCCCCCGCCCCCGCAACACCCCTTAGGGTCAATTTTACCAAAACCCATTTTGGTAGCGGATATTTTACTCCAGGAAAGAAACTTACCTACCAATTTTCAAGCAGGTAGGTGAAGTAGTTTAAAAACGGATATATTTATCTATTACGCCCCTTAATCCCCCGCAACGCCACTTAGAAGTCTGTTTTCACAAAACCCGTTTTGTAACTGATCATTATTCTACGAAAGGAATCTATATATCAAATTTAAAGACAGTGCGTCAAATAGTTTTAAAAATGGAAATAATTATCTATAACGCCCCCTAAGCCCCTGCAACGCCACTTGGGGGTCCGATTTTCAGCAAACTCATTTGTAGCGGATCTCTACTCTCTGAAAGGAATCCGCTTACCCAATTTCAAGATTGTACATCAAGTAGTTTAAACATGGAAACAATTATTATTAAAGCCCGTAACGCCCTTGCGTTTCGAATTTCGGAAAATCCTTTCTTAGCTGATGTCTACTCTATCAAAGGAACATGTCTACCAAATTTTCAAGTCTGTAGGTTGAATAGTTCCAGAGATTTCGTGATTAGTCAGTCAGTCAGTCAGTGAGTGAGTGAGGGAGTCGCTTTTCTCCTTTATATATATAGATATATATATACATACATATAGATGGAGCTAAAGAAGTTTTACTTCAGCCGTGTGGTCTAAAGCACACTCGTTTTTTTTTTTTTTTTTTTTTTTTGATGAAGTGATATTTTAGCAAATACAAATTGTAATTCATAACTTTTTTGAAGAAGTGACATTTTACAGTAAAAATTCAATTATCTCAAAGTGATGCTTTTAAAACTGCGTGTACATTTTTTCAGAATCTATCGTACGGATGCACTTGCAATTTTCACTGAAATTGATATGCAACTATATATACTCAAGTGAGTTTTTTGTAACATTTCCAAAATATTTTGCTAAAAAGCAGTTATCGCAACAAAAAATGGCAATTTTCAAAAAAAATTCATAGCGTTACTTTTACTTCGCATGCTTCTGAAAAAAACTAAAAAATATGTTTGAAAAATTTCACTTCAGTTTAAATATATGTCTTTAGTTATTGTACAGACAAGTTTTTGAGCTTAAGCTTTCAAAAAGTTTCCCATAAAAGGTACAAAGATAGTTAGTTGATATGCGATGATTTTTGTCGTTGCTTGTCAAGCTTGTTATAAACATAAAAAATACATAAAATTCCATGCTTAAAAACATAAAAACAGTATTATTTTGGCTGTTTTACAAATCATTTTACCAGTTTAGAGAAATTTTTGAGACTTTATACTTTTAGAAATACTGTTTGCAAGTGAATTTACAAAATCCTAATGAAAACTTTCGAAATGTTGTATAATCAAATATTCCCAAATGCACACCAAAACAACATTAATACATTTTCATAATATTTTTATGATTATTTATGGTCAACTTTGATATTTGTAATGCATCAAAGCTAAAAAAAACTACAGTACCTTTCAAAGTCCGCGAAGACGGTAATCTAATAATAATCCAAACTGTTTAGCACAAACACAAAACACCGCACACACAAGTAAATAGCCAAGATGATTCCCGGGTTTCGGCACCAATGATGAATACCGGGTTCGAGTGTGTGTGGTGTTATCAAGTAATAATCATAATAATATCCTGGAGTCCTAGATTTATTGGTAAAATCCTTAACAAATTAAAGCATTACCCATCAATTAGACTGAAACTATCAAGATAAAAAGCTAGTAAACATAGACAAATCAGTACGCCGAAGCCAAGAATTACAAGTAAAAACACTGCACATCGTTATGCTGAAGCCAAGTTAAGATTCCAACTGAGACAGAAATGGTTACAGTTAGTTTCTATCGATATAGACCACGTGGGTTCTGAGCGGAGTGTCTAAGCTGCACCTACTCAGACCACCCGGATTCTAATTTACAACAGTACACACACTACTTTCTGTTAGCAAAAGTTCATTAGTTGCATTATTGTAAAATACAACATGTGAAAAACGCGCTAAAATTACTTGGCCATGCCAATGATTTATATCTCGTTTTACTATCGACTTATAACGTCATTACACAATTTATATGATATAACAGCTTGTCGCGAAATTTACCTGTGTAGATAAACAAGTAAATTAAATAAATTGATCTGATTGATTTTACTTTTTAAAATTTTCACACTAAGAAAATACGAGTACTTAAATCTCGCGACAAGCTTTTATATCATATAAACTGTGTAATGACGTTATAAGTTTATAGTAAAAAATTTAAGGAAAAGTTTATATTATTCTTTTTAGCGCATTTAAATAAAAGCTTGCATTTGAAGAAGTTTTTTCCTTTTAATTTATTGAAAGTTCAAACTTCTTTCGAAATTAATAACTATTAAGAAAATGCTTTCCCGATTTGTTGGAAAGTTGAATCTCCGCATATATTCTATCTGCTCTCAAAGAATCCGGTTCTTCTTTTCCGTCTTCCTAATCTATCAAATTATTGAAAATGTCGCTTCAATCAAGTGCGTGCTGCTAGTGCGTTGAGAAAGAGCAATCAAACATTGCTTTGGTGAGAGACTGCTTATAATCCAAAGAACAGAGCATCTTCAAGTGTACATATATGTACATTAATAGAAAACATTGTAGCGGCGCGAAAAATCCGTTGAAATTCATATACTGTACCAAAAAGAGGTAGTACAAAAATAAAATCGTACAAAACAAATTGCATAAAAACGGACCTCACTAAAACAGGTTCAATACTGTGTTTTTTAATTTATTATTTTATCCTCACACAGACTGAATTTTAGCTGAGTGATTCATAAGTTCCGAGCATCATTATTATTGTCTTTTCAAACTAGATTCAAAATGGTGAAATCACGCGTCAGTACTTCGTCGCGAGACTTTAAATTGATGCCTTACTTCTGTAACCAGGTATTATATTGAAAAATGATTTTCTTCTATCAAATGAGTGTAAGATAACTGAGAACATAAAACTAGTTTTACTAAAGGCTTAAAATGCAATCAAGACAAGACAAAAATTATTAGTGATTAAAATAAGTATTAAAAATGTTTCTTTTGCAATACTTACCTTTCTTACAAATTTCTAGAAAAATAGTTTTATCTATAAGTTTGCAAATAAGTGCAATAGCTTGTGAAAGTTCTTGAAATAATTAGAAAAAGAAAGATTAGTAAAGAGAATACCTTTCAATCGAATGGTTTGAGCATCTTAATAAGCTCCAAAACGCTTAAGCTCCCGTTTCGGAAATTTGACAGCCAGATGTTTATGTTAATCAATTCATCGGACAGTTGGGGAAATATGGTAACGAATTTGTTTTAGCTTACTTTGTTTATACAGCTGTTTGCGAAGATTGGTGCAATGGTTATTATAATCATTTCCCAATTTATTAGAATAATATATAATCAATTAAAAAATTTTTGTTATTATTATTTTGAAGGGAAAAAAAACCGATGGCCACTGAACAAATTTCAAATACATTGCTCATGCGATTTCCGAGAAAAAAATTGCAAGTTTTGAAAAACTGTATATTTTCAATTTTTTTTTTTTTTTTTTTTTTTGCTTATGTTTTTTTTTTATGAAAAATTGTGAAGCAATTAAAACTCACTTTTTATATAATTATCAAATAAAAATTTTGAATTCCCTTAACATATAAAAAGTAATTATATTTAGTAAAATACGAATTTCAATTCCAGTAACCTGCATACATTGCAATAACTAAAATTACAGAATTTAAAATAAAATTGTTAATAAAAGTAAAATACTAATTCTATTAATATGATGATGATTGAAAACTTTTACTGAATTTCTTGCATTCGCATATATATATATATATATATATGGAATGTAGTTTTAGCACCAATGTTTTTAATAGAGGTTTTTAAAAGCCAGTCCAAAGAATTAGGGAGATCGTGAGTTTGCATAAGAAATCATGTTTCGTTTTCTTTATTTCCATTAATAATGAACGGCATATTGTACTCTTATCAAGAATGCCAAATTTTTTGCATATTATTTTATGTCTTGAAGAAAAAAAGATATATATTTTTGTTTTTGTTTCTGAATAAGGCTTAATATTCTTTAATGTAATTTATTTCCTTTGTGATTTTATTTTTGCATATATATATATATATATATATATATATATATATATTATATGCAAAAATAAACTCAGAAAGGAAATATATTTATATATGTATTGTATATATGCAATCTCTGACAATAAAGCTTGGTGAATTAAATCAAAACAGCCGATCTGGCAACACCGGCGAAATAAAACTCAGCACATACGTAGTAGAAGGTGTTGACAATTTGTCCTTAACGTTGTTCAGTTGAGCGTCGTTTGTGTCCCGTTTTAAAATTTTTTTACAAAGTGCTTGTTTTAATGCGTTAGTTTTTAGAACAGGAAAATGAACTCTAACAAAAGATAGATTTAAAGCTTTGTTATAAGCTTGACAAATAATCCAAAGAAACTTATGAAATGCTGGTACGTGTTTATGAAGATCGAGCCCTGTCACTGAGGATGGCTGGTGCCTCAGATACGAGCCTAAAACGAAATGGCAAAGCATGGAATGACGTGCTCCTGCCTCACGTCGTCGGAAAAAAGTCGGAGCAAAAAAATCACGCATCCAAATGGTGCTCATAACATTTTTTGATAGCCAGGGCATTATATACAAAGAATTTCTACCTTAGGGAAAGACGAAGAATGCTGCAAGGTACATTGAAATTTTGACCAGTTTCACGAAACGTCTACGCAGGGTACGACTTCAGTACACATAAGGTTTATTGTTTTTTGTTCACGACAATGCTCGCCCTCACACAACCAATATCGTCAAATAGTTCCTGGCAAAAAAAGAGGGTGGTGCAAATTGAATATCCATCCTACTCGTCAGATCTCAATCCTCTAGACTTGTTTCTATTTCCGCGACTCAAACTCGATTTGAAAAGAAAGAATTGACAATACTCCTGATATCCAACGAAACATAACGAGGCTTCTGAACTCCATCCCAAAAGAAGATTTCTTGCAAAGTTTCCAGAACATGTATAGCAGATCACAGCGGCGCTTAGTTATGGGAGGTAACTATTTCTCTCGAAGGACGGTAGGTGTAACTTTCGTTAATACTTCGTCTACGTTACTGTTACAGGACTAATCACCGAACTTTACTGTCAGAGGTTGTATATGTGAAAGGTATCGCTGAGAGAAAGCATTTATATTGGTTAAATGAGATAAGGTAGTCGTGGCATTGAAATAAAGCTTCTTAATATTACTCACATCCTTTTTTTACTTTTAGCATCAGGGGAGATATTTTGAGCGTAAGTTTCGGTCAAGAGAGAGAGAAGGATACCAAAGAAGATGAATTATTTAAACTCCAGGTTTACATACTTCAGGTTTAACAAGGTGTGTGTTTCTGTATAAATAAAAATTTCCATCAAAGGGGTAAATCTACAGAGAAAACAACTCGGGTTTTCTCTAAAACATGTATTTAAGTTAGCATGGAACTATGACGTCAGATGAATTTAGTCTATTACGTGGGTCATACTACTAACACGTTGCACATGAATAGCAAATAAATAACAATCCAATTGTTTCACAAAAAATAATTAAGTAGTTGTGGTTGAAGGACTGAATATATATCGTGATGGTGGATTTTCAAGAACAAAATCAATAGCTCTGAATGTAATTTCAGATTCAAAAAAACTGATACTGAACCATTGAATGAAACAGAATTTAATTTGTTTTACGGGATGTAGAATGTTAAAGGATTTGGGGAAATAACTGTGGGCATTTCAGAGATTTCCACAAGTCTCGAAACCTAATACACTTTTCAACTCATGATGGTGAGAGAGATCTGACCATGATGGTCTGATCGATACGTAAGGATGTAGTTGCAGTAGAACGTCGTTAATCCGAACGTTTATTATCCGGATCGTCAAATATCCGGACCAAAGTCCGGATACGTTTTCGAACAGTGCAATGCTCAACATTTGCTTCGTGTGAGGTCAGAAGTGACGGGGTAAAGGTAATTTGAGGAATATTTCAGTTGTGTGATTTGGTAAACATGCTAAATGATGACGAGATTTGACTTCCGTGCAAGAAGAATCCGACCCTGTCGACAATGAAACGGATGAAGACGAGGACAACAACGAAAGTATCAAGGGTCCATCAAATATTGACGCTTTTTCTGCGTTAGGGACAGCTATGGAGTGGTATGAATAACAACCAGAGTACTGTCCTACTCAACTACTGCAGCTTAAGAGAATCAGAGACCTTGCAGTGAAAAAACGAAGGTGTACAATGGTACAGAGAAAAATGAGTGATTATTTTTCTCATAAAGGTAAAATTGCGACATTTTGCACCTATTTTGCTTTTTCTTCAAGCATATTTCCCGCATAGGAGGATTTTCAATATTCGTATAGTGTCCTGTTTCCTATACTGCATGGATCGCATTCGGTTTTCGGTTATCCGAACATTCGCGTATCCGAACGGTGTCCGGTCCCGATTGATTCGGATAAACGATGCTGTACTGTATTAAAAAATTATTTCCACGAGAAACGTCCTTTTATAATGCAGTTCAAAATAAAGAAGTTGTCACAAAGTTTTGATGGAAATTTTGAAGATATGATACGTTTCCTCAATGTTCAGGTGTACTCGATTTTAATTAAAAACAGCAAAGTGGCAAGCAGAAACATGAAATTCCAAAAAGACTTCTACAGTTGGTATAGTTCATTGGTCTTCAAACTTTTTCGACGCGGAACCCGTAGAACTGTAAGGTCTGTTCAGGGAACCCCGTTTCCCCTCACAAAAGAATACATGCATTTTTTTACGTAAACTATCAAAATCTAGATATATTGAAGCTTTCTACAATCGTATTCAATATTCTCATTTGAATTTGTTACTATATTTTATTTTTATAGCTGCTCTCTTTGAGATATATTTTCCCCTCGCATACATTGCTCTGAATGGCATTTAAAGGATTATGCGTGAGCAATCCTATGTATTTTCTATGAATTTGCTGCTTAAAATTTAGAAGCTGTTCTTGCTTAAATTATGTTTTAGCGTTGAATCTGTTGATATGTCGATAAGTTGTTCCCTCTCTTTTGTGTAATAGATGTTTTTTTTCACAAATTATAAAAAGGCACGTTTTCCTGTAGAAAACTATATAGTTCTGCAAAATATTGTACTAACGAGAAGAAAATTATTTTTTGGAACCCTGGATAATAAACAACAGAGTATTCCCAATCTAGTGGGTAGTGCATATAAAAACATTTTTAACAGTATTTTAATATACTGTAAAAAAAAGTTTAATAGGTATTACACAAAATACACAGTTATGCATGAACAAAATTTTCAGTTGTAATGAATTTGATGAAATTTAGAAATATCTTATTATATAAACTTCATGTAGGAAGAGAATCCATTTTGCGTACACATTTATAATTTTCTTTTCTATTTTCTTGTGGAACCCTTGAGGCATACTCAAGGGTTCCACAAGAAAATGAGTTCTTCAACTCAGTTTGAAGACCACTGGTATAGTTGCAGAGATCCTTCCTTCCTTCCTCAATGGCGGGACAGAATGCGCCTAGGCCAGGGATGGTGAACTAATGGCTCGCGCGTCATTGATGGCACGTGACACGATATTTTGGGCACCTGTGGATCAAAACGGTTTGTATTTTAGTTCAAAATAACAAAGTTCCCTATGAAGTATTATGATCAAACGTGAGTGACTAGTGGCGATGCGGAGAGAACGCCCTCATTTGTAATATCCTTGCCTTAGTTACGTCTTGCACTACAACTGCTAATGATGCGAAGTTTGTCTACGCATAGCATAGCAAATTTCATTGATACAACTGTATTTTAAAGTTTATTTGTGTGAGATTTACGTTTTTTAACGGTTATTTAACATGGCTAGTCCAGCAAAAAACCGATAAGTACGTGTAATAGAGATTTTCAAACTTGGTGGACCGAGAAACATGGCATGATTAATAAAGACAACTAAGCGGTGTGTTTTTTATGTTCTGGAACGGTTGTATAAAGAACAGGGATGGCGAACCCATGACCCGTGGGTCAGCCACTGACCAATGCAAGCTTTTTAACTGACCCACGATTCCCAGGCAACCACTTGTTTGCTTACGCGGGTTTATTTAGATTTTTTAACTTGTGTGGATTATTTATATTCTATTTGTATTTTTTCAAGCCCTGCATTCACACAAAATCAATTTAAGTTCTCTTTATAACCCTTAGTTTGATCATTATAGTTCCAAAGTTACGAAAATGACAACAAATGTACACTGGTGTCCAAAAGTTAAGCATAATTGATAATTATGTGAATAAAGAAGGAATTGTAAATCAGAATGGCGGGAAACGTGATATGCGAGTGTAAAATGGTTATAAAATAAGGAAGCAAATCAAAAGAATGGTAATAATTAATTTTATTATACAAAGTAACATTTTGAAAGAAAACTGAGCATAGTAAGGATACACACTTTAAAAAAATGAAAGAAAACATTAACTAAAATACTGATGCTGCAGTTTAATAAGATGGGTGGTCACCTCTGACAGCCAGGCACCTGCACAGCGATTTACCATACTTTCTATGAGATGATGAATGAGTTGTGGGCTCAAACGGTTCCAAGCTTCTTAGAGAGCTCTCTTCAGTTCTGTAACGGAGCTTGGGGGGTGCGAAAGGGCTGCAATTTGTCTCCCGAGCATATCCCATACATGCTCGATAGGATTTAAATCAGGGAAGTTCGCAGGCCACGACATGCGCTGGATGTTTTTCGTTTCAAGGAAGTCATTAATCAACACCGCTCGGTGACATGGTGCATTATCATCCATGAATATGAAGTCAGGACCAACAGCACCTCGAAACCAGTGAACAAAAGGCTCAAGAACTTCGTCTCTGTATCTTTGAGCAGTCACAGACCCCGTGTCAAAGAAATGGAGGTCTGTGCGGCCGTCCATCATGATGCCTGCCCATACCATTACTCCCCTTGATGGAAAATGATGTCTTTCCGTTATGTTTCTTGGTTCAAAACGTGTTCCACGTTCTCTCCATACAGTTACCCGCCGAGAATCACTACTCAGACTAAACCGGGACTCGTTACTGAACATCACATTGGCTCACTCTCCCACACTCCAATATTGATATTTCAAACTCCAGTTCAAACGAGCGCGTTTATGCGCAGACGTGAGGGAAATGCAAACTGCTGGTCTTCTGGCATACAGGCCATCATGATTGAGTCTCCTGTAAACAGTTTGTCTCGAAATTCGTATTCCTGTGGCGACTGTGAGCGCCAAACCCAGTGCTCTGGCAGTACTTCCCCTCTGACGTCATGCACTTAATACCAGATGTCGGTCTTGGCGAGGTGTTGTGACTCTTGGTCGACCTGATACTGGTTGTTGGGTAACATCTCCCGTTCTTTGAAACCTCTGCCACAGTCTTGAGATCACAAACTGGTCCACATTCAGAATTCGAGACACTTCGGTTTGTGATCGTGAGGATTCCAGCATTCCAACGATTCTTCCTTTCGTAAACATGTCCAATTGGCGTCTTTGTGCCATCATTCACCTTGTTTGATGGTTAACAACGTTCCTTCGCACAGCAGTTGCACGAAACTTGTCTGAACTGCCTATGCTGCGTGAATCGGCTTCTCCGCGTTGCGACACGAGCCGGTGTTTCACGCAGGACGTAGTCGACTGAAAGGTTTTGCATAAACCCAATGTTTTTTCTACACCCAATTAATTTCCGCATGAAATTTGGAATAATTTTACGAATATTTACTCCATGTTTTTCACATTTTACAATTTATGCTTAACTTTTGGACACCAGTGTATATGAAGGTGTGTCGTTTTTGAAATAAAGCAGAAGTGTTTACGAAATATCAAATAAAGTGTATAATTTTACTCACATTTGGTTTGTTGAAAAAAAAGACTAACAAAAGCAAATAATCATATTTAAAGAACTTTCTTTGGATGAAATGCACTTTTGTAAGATTATGTTCAGTTATGTTTGTAGAAAGAGACTTCCGTAACACTTGTATCGTCTCCTTACTGTTTCACCCTGTGAGATGCCAATGGGGACCATGCACATGTCTCTTATTCTCTATACTAGGAATTTTTGGCTAGCAATTTAAGGCGCTTGCCCCAGTCAGTACCAGTGTTGAACTTACATTTCGAACGTATTTAAAAGTAATGTGTAGTATGTATGTATATGTGTTTATTAGGTATGTTAATACAAAATTTCTTCTCAATTTATTGTATTCTAAATATAAATATTTTTAATTGTAGCCCGTACTATGTTGGCGGTTAAAAAATTAAAAAATAGACGTACAAGTTCCAAGCCATATCAAACTGAAAAGTTTGATAAATATGGGGGGATTGAAATGAATAAAATGGTTATACATATAATTTGTAATGAAAAAGTGACTCCACGAAAAGACAATGTAAAAAGACATTTTGAAATGTTGCATTCAAATCTCAGCCTATCGGCAGATGAGAATAGAAAAACTTGTTCCTTACAACAACAACAACAAAAAACAAAAAAAGATAGAATTTTTTTTTGAAGCAGTGTTTTTTTTTTTTGTTTGTTTAACATTTATAAACCCTGTGCACCACGCAATGTATAACACGGGGCATACAACACAGACAGAAGAAAGAATTACAACACAAACATCCATGCCTTCTCCGGGATTCGAACCCAGTCCCTGCGGCTGAAGCAGTGTTTGAAAAAGTTTTTTGGTTCCAAAATTAACATTACATCTGCTAGTTTATAAGTTGCCCATTGAATTGCTCACAACGGGAAACCTCTTTCAGCAGAAGGTTTGTAAAAAAAAAAGCGTTTTTAGAATGTAGTCCTACTTTGTTTGCTGATTTTAAAGAAAAATGCTTGATTATAAAGCGTATAAATGAGTTATCTATATGTCGCAATATAATTAAAGATCGAGTAATAGAACTGGAAAAAATATTTTTTCGCCCAAAGACATAACGCCTTAAATTACGCAGAAATGTATTCAATTGCTTTAGAGATTAATAATATAAATAGTTATGCACAATTTGCTGTTTTTGCTCGGTATAAGTTTGAAAATATAATGAAAGGAGAGTGTGTTTTTTAATGAAACTAATAACGTTGAAAGGAAAGTGTACCAGTCTTGATATTTTCACAGAATTTGATATTGCATATAAAGAAATAGATACTGACTTTCAGAAAATAGTTTCTGTAACAACAGACGGTGCAACTAGTATGGTAAGGGAAAACATTAGATTTGTTCAGCACCTTAAGCAAAATATTTCACATTTTCTGATTGAATTTCAGTGTATAGTACACCAGCAAGTTTTATGTGCGAAACATAATTTAAAAACATTTTCCATTGTACTGTCAGTTGTTACAAAAGCTCTTTATAAAAGGCCATTTGTATAATTCTTATAGGAAATTGAATGCCAATATTCAGGGATTTTGATATACAATAACGTCCTATGGCTTATTTTCGTTGAAATCCTTCATCGGAAGATCTTTTTAATTGAAAAAACAATAGTATCGTTGAATTTTCCAATATACATTAATCAACTGATTAAATGTTTTTATGAGACACTCAGAATTTTAATGAACTGAATAAAAAACACGAACTAGTTGTTTTAACAATTTTTGAAAATATTAAAATATTTATGACGAAACTTGACATCTTTACTAAGGATTTGGAAATGAAAATCATGAAATATTTTCCTCAATTGCAAAAACATTTTCAAAAGAAAATAATTTTCGAAAACTTCGTTGACATTTAAGAAAATGCAATTAAAAAATATGTAATGATTATGCTGGAAATAAAACCAGGTTTTGAAGAGAGATTCAATGAATTTAACAGTTTGGAAAATACATTCACTTTATTTTATATCCATACAAAATAGAATTTGAAACATTGGTGTTAACCGAATTTATGTGGCTAGGTATCGATGATTTAGAAATTGAATTAGTTGAACTTCGAAGCAGCGTGGTGTGTAAAACAAAATTTGAAGATTTGATTTCTGTACTAGAAGGAGAAGCATTGCGGGGGGAAAAATCTTGCAGATACTGTTGATCCCACAGTAAAAATTGAAAATATCATATTATGCGTATGGGATTTTTTACCAAATAACTTTTTGTCAATGAAAAAACTAGTTAATATGTATGCTCTTTCAACGATGTTTGGGAACACATATTCGTGTGAAAAATTGTTTTCTTCAATAAACTTTTTAAAATCTTCTAATAGAAATAGACTTGACAGGGAATTAACTGCGAAATGCATTAAATTAGTGGTATTCAAACCGTGTTCCGCGGAACCTTGGGGTTCCGACAAACAAACCTAAGGGTTCCGCGAGTTAAAAAATGGAAAGGAAAATTATATAAGTTGTGTATGCGAAATAGATTCGTGTTCTGTATTAAGTTTGTACAAACACGAAATATCTAAATCCCTGCTTGTCCGCGCAAGTCACACGTACCACGGTAAACAAATTTTAATAAATATTTGATTTTGGACTCTTTTTTTTTTTTTTCGCGTATTTTTTAGAACTTTTAATTATTTGCATATGCAAGTTGGGAGCCATTACAGGGGATACACTATGGCAGAAATTAAACCGAATTAAACCTTCCTTTGTGTTTCATGATATTCTTTAGAAAGAATAGGGTAGAATAATTTAGAAAATGATTTTTTTTTCAAAAAAAAAATAGTGGTTATGTTGTGGCAACTTGATTTCGGAATTTTTTATTTAGTTCCAGAATTGTACGGATAAGACAGAAATTTGAGAATACTGATTTTGTGTTAAAACAGCACAAGTGTGTTTCAAAAAATTTCTCTTCAGGTTCAAAAAATTTTGCAGCCTTTTAGGAATTAATGCACAAGTGTAAGTTAAAAAGACAAAAATTATTACTTTTGCTAGTAGTTTTTTTTTTTTAGCTTTTTGTGTTACATGTGTAAACTTCCATCATTATCACTTGCATCTTAGGTTATTTTTACATGTTGATAAAAAGGTTTAAGTGTGCGTTTTCTTAACTCGAGTGCCCCATAATTTTTTACAAAGATTTTTGATGAACATTGTTATTTAATGAAAAACTTGTTTTCGTTTCATGTTGGGAAAAAAATTTTACTCGCTTATAAAAACCAATAGAAGTCTGCTTAAGATAAGGAATGTTAAAGTGCTGTAAAGAACATCCAATGATTATTTACTATAAGTAAAAGAATTCCAATAACACTAACTATGATCGAAATTGAAACACAATGTGGCTATAATATCATTCACATTTTGAACTTTTCTCGCACATGTCCAAGGACAATAATCTGATCGAAGATAATATTACTTTACTTGGTTGATTCTTTTGTATTATTCATCTCTTATTCTAAAGTGAAAAACGATTAAATTTGGGAACTTATTTTCTTCGAAAGCGAACGCAGTGAAGTATTACCAAAAATATGGTCTAATACGTAAGTACACGAAGGACTATCGAGCTTAGCGGGATAAGAAACGTAATGGAACTGCAAGACAACATATAGATTCGTACTTATTCGTATTCATGGGGTGTCGTCTACATAAGTAAAACTCTTTTGCCATAATTTTGAACACAACTACTGTGTTCTGGTCATTTAAATATAGTAGTTATTAGATCTTGCGTCTTTTTTCAAGTGTACACGTTTTTCTTAAGTGCAATATTTTTAATTCTTCTAAATCTACGCTAGTTTATTTGTATTCTGCTATTGGTAGCCTGTTTGGCATAATTTTAATCAAGCCAAACAGGCTACAGATGGAATGTAGATATTATTCAAGATGGCCACCTCGCGAATATGAAGAATAAAAAAAAATTACTGAAACTTGAGGAAACAACTGAGAACTGTAGAATTACAACCATTTAAAACGATTTAAAAAGTGGAATAAAAAGAAATTCCCTTTATTTTCCAAGTAAAACGGCACAGAAAAGTGAAGAGGGAAATTGAATGTGAAGAAGTTCAAATGATTATAGAAAAAGAAATTAAAATAAGCGAAAGCAGTAAAATATTAAAAATAAATAAATCAATCAAGTGAGGATGAAAGAAGAATTAAATACTAAAAAAGCGACGTCCTTATGGGAAGGGGGGGATTAGGAAATCATTATTAAAAATAAAACTGTAGAAATTAGCTATTTACTACCTAAACTGTACAAATTAGCTATTTAAAAAAGAACTCTGCTTGACAGAGGTGGAATTCACCGCACAAAATTCGAAAACGCAATTTATTACTTTTTTTAAAAAAGTTGTTGAGTCTTTACCAGATTTATTACATTTCCCATTGGGTGAAATCAGTAAAATCTTAACTAAGGTACGAAAAAAGAAATTTAATAGCTTAAAAAAATGAATTGACCAAAAGAGCGAGTGAATATTAACGTCCCACTGTTTAGCTATACGAGGGCTTTTGGGGACGGTCCGCGTAATTTTGAACCATGGTCAAGTGACGCGGACCACACCTGAGCTGGCACCCCCTCTCCTAACTACCACACCACACCAACGGGAGGACGTTTGAGCTCTCGACAGATTTAACGTGCATCGTGCCCCTACACGGAGGGTCTTCAGTGGTACTGGGATCGAACTCATGACATGCTAGCCACGATCCGATGCCTAGACCACTTGGCTACCGCGGCCACACCAAAAGAGCGAAGACTAGATTTTAATATATTACTATTTCGAGTATGCAGTGGAACCTTAAAAGCTTGAAGAATTGAAATTATTTCTGATTGTGCGGTCTTAAATATTTTGTTTATTTTTAATTTGATAAAGTTAACGGCATATAGACCTTCAATAGCTCAATTACTTTAATATAAAAATATGTTGATGAAATAATAAAATATACCACTACTGAGATGCATCAAAAACATTTTTTTTCCATTTAAAATTGTCTGAAAATAACTAAAAACAAGTTCAAACTCAGTAATCCTGTACAATAGCGAATCGATTACATCATTAAAGCCTTTCTGAGTAAAAACAGCAGAGAGAATCTGATGTTTTTATTATATTAATATAGTTTTATTTTTTCTAAGTAAACCGTCGTCGCTTTGAAAGCTCACGCTTTTATTGTATCTATTTACCTTTATCCCGTCTTTGGGAACCATCCTCATTTCGGATGTTGACTTAAAGTTTTATCTTTTATTTGGAGACCGTCCTCATTTAGGATGCTGACTCTAAGCTTTACCCTGTCTAAGAAACTGTTCTCGCTTGAGAAGTTCATGTTTATATTGTATTCGTATACATTTGCCCTGTCTTTGGACACCATCATTCATTATACGTACTGATGCACATCTTTACCCTGTCTTAGGAAAATGTCCTTGCTCAGGATGCTGACACATAACTTCATTTTGTCTGCAGACACCGTCTTCATTTAGAAAGCTGACGTATTTATTGTGTCTACAAAGCATTACTCTGCTTCGCCCACCGTTTTCACTTAAGAGAGAGAAGCAGAGTTTTAATTGCATTAAAATCGCTTTACTTTTTCTTTCGGATATCGTTTGCGAATGCATTACTGAATTCTTTTTTGTTCATTTTATTAATAAAAATATGCTCATATTATCTTTCAGTAAATAAAAAGTGTTGGGATTCAAGGCAGTAACCACGTTTGATAAAAAAGATCTTAGCTTTAATGTATTATAACTATCCATTTTTTAAATTTTAATTTTAAATCTTTTTTAAATAATAATTTACCCCAATTATTAATTCCTTATTTATAACAAATATATATCTCGCCAAAAATAATATCATTCTGTCTGGAGTAAATTTGCAACAGTAAATTTTTTCCCTTCAATTATAAAAGAATCTTAAATATTTCTAAAAAAAGTTATTAATCCCAGTAAAAATTTCTTCATTTTTGATTCTTCCAAATAATTTGATAGTATATGAAATATGACTGCATACAACTTTAACAGAGCTAGACTTTGCCATTTTATAAAAAAAAAATGCAGGCATATATAACTATATCTGTCAGAAAATAGTAAAGGGAAGGTGGCACTTGTATATATATATACATACTAATAAATAATACTTCACAATATACACTCATGGACAAAAAAATTAGCGCACCAAGAAATAATTGCGGGATTGTAACGAAACTTGGCATGAAGGTACATTTTGGGGAGATATGCAAATGATTAGAAAAGTAGCATGATTGCGCATTACGTATAGAAGGTAGAGGGCGTTTAACGTCTTTCTCCGTTGAGTATAAAACAGGTAACCAAAGCTTGTTTGAGTGTGCTGAATCGTTTACAAAGCAGACGCTGAGGTAGACATGTCATTATGCCGTTTTAGAAGACAATATGATCAGCTGTCGCAGTTTGAGAGGGGGAGAATCATCGGCATTATGGAAGCTAGGTGGTCAGTTAGGGGAGTAGCTCGTCAATTAGGCCGCTCTGATTGTGTTGGGACCAGTGTATCCGAGAGATGCCATTTACTGGAAGACCAGGCTCGGAATGCCCTCGACAGACCAGTCGTCTAGAAGACCGCCACATGGTAAGAAATGTACGCGTAAAGCCAACTGCTTCATTGGCCGTCATCCAGGCACAGGCAGCACCTTCACTAGGAGCCTCTGTGTCTTCTCGAACGATACGAAAGCGCCTGGCTGAAGGACATTTAGGAATGCGGCGCCCATTACGTGTGCTGTCCTTGACGCCCACCCACCGACGCCATCGCGCTCGATGAAACTGGACTGCAGCGGAATGGAACCAGGTCGTCTTTAGCGACGAATCCAGATTCAATCTCAGCAGCGATGACAATCATGTTCGTGTGTGGAGACCCTGTGGTGCATTCGCGCTAGAGAGGTTCAACAGGGTATTAAATCCTCCGTTCTTATGCCTTTTTCTCTGAAATAAATGATCCTTTGATTTTCTAATCATTAACTTATATCAAAGTAGTCATTGCGCATGTAAAATTTCGTTTCATTTTGACGACTCCTTCTTGGTGCGCTAATATTTTTGTCCATTAGTGTACGTCAATTATGTTACATAAATATATGTCACTCATAAGACATGAGTACATTGTTAAGAAGTTTGATTTACTCTCTATTAATATCACTGTCAGTATTAATTACTTTTTCTCGCCATTATTAATCACTGTCACAAGAGGCTTGTGGTAATTAAAGTATGATACGTGAACGTCGGTAGATACGTGATTTACGAATCGTGAAGACATCGCATCAATGGTTATAACGTAACCTAGTCGTCCCCAGTGCTCTATCAGAAACAAAATCTAAATTAAGGTCTGATTTTAAAAATTGTGCTAATCTCAATCCTTCACCTTTATCGAAATCGCCACCAAGTATGAATGGAAATACATGATACTGTTTCCCGAGTAGTTTAGAACCTCACCTCTGGAACCTCTGTGTCTTCTCGAACCATACGAAACCGCCTGACTGAAGGACATTTGAGATTACGGCGCCCATTACGTGTGCTGCCCTTGTCGCCCACGCATCGACGCATCCGTTTGGAGTTGTGCCGCGCACGAGGAAACTGGACTGTAGCGGAATGGAACCAGGTCATCTTTAGCGACGAATCCAGATTCAATCTCAGCAGTGATGACAATCGTGTTCGTGTGTGGAGACCCCGTGGTGAACGCCACAATCTTTCTTTTGCTTTACAGTGATACACCACTCCCACAGCTGGTGTGATGGTATGGGGTGTCATTGCCTACAATGCACGGCCACCTTTAATATTGATCCGTGGCACCTTGACAGCCCAGTAGTATGCCCATGACCTCCAGCAGCCACATGTGTTGCCACTCATGCAACAGCTCCCAGGAGTCTTTTCCAACAAGACAATACCTGGTCTCAAAGAAAGGATGTCACAAGACTGTCTCCGCACTGTTATTACCCTTCCTTGGCCTGCCCAATCCCCACATTTGTATCCAATCGAGCATATATGGGATGATTTGGGATGGCAAGTTGAGTATCCCACGAGTTTGAATGAACTAGACACAAGGTTACAGCAAACATAAAACGAAATGTCTCAAGACATCATACAGAACTTGTATGTCTCAATACCCGATCGTATCGCATCGTGTATTTGAGGCTAGAGGGGGTTGAACAGGGTATTAAATCCTCCGTTCTTTTGCCTTTTTTTCTGATAAAAATCATCCTTTTCCTTTGATTTTCTAAAAATTTACTTATATCAAAGTAGTTATTACATATGTAAAATTTCGTTTCATTTTGACGACTTTTTCTTGGTGCGCTAATTCTTTTGTCCATGAGTGTATATAGTATGCAATTTTCATTACTCCTTGTTCATTCAAACACTCATTGTCATTTGCTCCAAACACTTCAGAACATTTAGCCCTACTAAATAATTTTAAATCGTCACTCTCGTTTTACTCTTTAAGCCAATTGAATTTAAAGATGTTAAGTTTTAAAAATACTCAGTTAAAAAGTTTTAAACTTAACTCTGATTCAAAGGGCATTAGTGACCCACGAGCTAGTACTAAAAAATATGAACAAAATTTGACCTACGTCTCAAAAAAGGTTCTCCATTCCTGATATAGAACATCGCCTGCAAAACGGATTCCAGACATGTTTAATTGTTTGAAGAAACTGGCTCATGTGCTGTTTTAATCATCTCCCTAATTCAGCTTGCATTCTGCTAAAAATAACATCTTGCAGGCCTAATGTAAGTTATTCGTCATCTAATCTGCGACAACAGAAGTCATACTAATATTACTTTAATCTGAACTACACGTATATATAACTAAAACATTTAATACTATACAGTGCAAAATGTATTTTTTCGTAGTAAATAAAAAGTTTTCAGTTGTTAGTATTTAGTTTTATTATTTTTCCAATAATCACAAATCAAGACTATTTGACGGCACGTCTACACATCATTAAACATTTCTTTAGAAAAAAATGACACGTTGATCAATAAAGGTTCGCCACTCCTGGCCTAGGCCTTCCTAATTCCTTTCTGACATTAGTAGTTTTCAAATTTTTTTGTAGGCAATCAATCCACTTAAGTCTTGGTCATTCTCTTTTTCGAGTACCATATGGTCTGGCCACAAAGATTTTTTTCTTGACTCGATTGTCGTCCAATTTTATCAGGTGTCCTGACCACTTTAACCTTTGTTTTACAATGAATTTAACAGTTAGTTACAGAGATGGTTGTGAGAATATGCTGCATTATATGAAGATAACTTTAGATATATATATAATACTTTAGACATATATAATTTAAATATAAAATTCGCCGTGTGTGTGTTTTTTTCCAGTATTTAACCGTGATGACTCAAATGAGCAGCGTGATTCGTCAAGATAATATCATATAAAAAAAAATATGAAGACTAGCATTTTTCAAAATCGCCTTTTCGTAATTTACTTTTTTTTATTTATTTTTATCTGAAGAATTTGTTTTCCCAAACACTTAAAACACATGAAAAGAAAATAAACCATATTCATATGTAAATATTTAAAGTTAAGTCATACACGTCATATGTACAAAGAACTATAAGTAACATTAAAACTTTCTTATTTTGTATAAGATAAAACAAATTAACTTGCGAAGAACACTTGTACAAACAGTCGTCTATATTTCGAGAGAATAAAATTTCTCTAAAACAAATATGAATAACTAATGTAATAGATAGCCTTGAAGAATATATGCAAACTGTAACCAAAACTAAGCATCTTGATAGCAAAACTAGATTATTTATTATTATTAACTTCAAAAAGTTGCTACAATCTAATCACTCTAATTATTGACATTAGGTATTTATTTTTTGAAATTAAAAATGAAGCATCATCTTCAGGATTAGCAGTTTTTTTTTCGAAACTGAAAGTTTAACTCACCTTTGGGGGAAAAAGTTTCTACTTTGTACTGTTTTATGTCTTACTACAAAATCAAAGGTTTTTCTCCCTATATTATACTTATTTGAATAACGTATTAATAGCGACGTCTTAAAACTTCTTGAGGCCCAGCGCCCGTTTGTAAAAGTAGGTCCTACATGCTACCCTTTAAAGTAGACAATATTGTCAATAATCACACAAATGGCACCATGGAAATCCTTAGTGTGAAAGGATCGGAAGGAAAATTAGCCATAGTCAAAACAAACTTTGTTTATTAACAACTAGCTTTTACCAGCGGCTTCGCTCGCATTGATGTCCTCGCGTTGATGATTCGTTATGACAAAATCGTCATCATTATCATTAGGAAGTAAATAAAATAATATGATAATTCTTTTATTGCTTGACTGAGACCATTAAAATTTAAACATTCTAAAACTGAGCTTAGTTTAAAAAACTGAAAACATACTTTATTATAATAATTAACACCAAAAAAAAATCAATAGCTTAAATTACTAATATTTTAAAAAGTTGAAAGTATCTACGTTTAATATTTAATTCCTCTTTAAAAGATCTCAAAACAGAATATTATTCTAAGATGCTAATGTATACTATATATATATATTATATGTCCTTCCGTCAGTTGCAAATATGTGAAGATTTCAGGCATTGGACACACGCGAACAGGCTACATATAGTTGGCCAAGGGAAAAGCATTGCTTTTCCAAATACTGCAATACTTTTCCCTGCTACCTGCAATGTTTGCCCCCTTACGCATTGTTAATAGTAACAGTAAAACTGAGTTTGATTGGAAATTGATGTCGTTTGAATTGAAACGGTAGGTCAGTGGGATAATTGAAATTCGAGGTATGATAACACTTTTTCTTTTCATGACACCTGTTAAAATAGAGGCACAAAGTATATTCTGCATCAATTTTGTGATTCGAAGCCTTGTTCCATTACATAGTCGAGGAGCATCGAGATGTTGCCTAAGCATGACTGGTACATTTAGCTTTAATTGAAGCTTATGTGAGGGTACGCGTGAAAGTTCAAGCGAATTTAAAAGCTCCGTGGGATATGAAGTGCTTTGTTTTTTTTTATCTATGATTGTATTCATTGATAAATATTCTTTCATTCCCCCCAGCACGTCATTTAAATTTTCAGTGTTGATTTTATTGACAATGT
Source organism: Trichonephila clavata (assembly GCA_019973975.1). Classification (NCBI taxonomy): domain Eukaryota; kingdom Metazoa; phylum Arthropoda; class Arachnida; order Araneae; family Nephilidae; genus Trichonephila; species Trichonephila clavata. Next base: position 22,368 of record BMAO01024738.1, read on the forward strand.
TATTGTTAGGCGCCAATATTGATCTTGCGCACAACAAATCACAATTTAAATTTTGTTGCATGCCCGGGTGAATTTCAGCAATAAATTCTATATCATTTTCTACTAAATTACAAAATTCTCTGGAAAGTAAAATATAACCTCCAACACATCTGCGTCCAAAATCCATCACCGATTTTTAATTGCGTCTCTGCATTATGTTCCGAATTTACGTCGTTATGAAGATACACTCTCATATTCGTTTTCAGACTGAATTTTCCAACTTTCGCCCATAAGCTTGATGATTTAATACAGGTTCTGATTTCATCTTCCGATCTACCCCTCTGGACTACAGGGAGAGTTTTTTTGTCAGAAATCCCCAGCCAATATATAAAACTACCATTTGTCCCATAATATCTGTAATATCTCGTAAATCCTGAGGAGTCCGATTTAACGCTTCTATAGCTTTCTTGTGAGACATCGTACTTTCATTCTACACTAAAAGCTGACATTGTCGAAGCATCCTGCCTCCAAAGCTATTTTGTTGAAATAGCAGATGGGTGAATCTTCATGTGCAATATTCAACAGTAATTTTAAAAAGGAATGTGCTGTACGACCGTCGGTCAGTAGTGTCGCGGCTGTACTGGAAGAAGCCACAGCAACTGCTATCTGAATCATTCCAAAATCATGTAGTTTCTTCCCAACCATTGTGAAAACCTTATTTTCAATTGTTATTAGCGTTTCGTTGTAGTTGTGTTCATTGAAAGGCATATATGCTTGTACTTTCTGCAGGGGTCGAAAAATATCTTCCACCATGTATTCTTTGTTCTTATTCCAAAGGTTTGAGGATTAGAAAGACCGCAAGATTATATAAGTTGTGATAACGGTCGGTTCCCCTGCTCCACTGTGAACCCTTTTGTCTACCTGCAAACCCAACTAGATGTGTGGGAGAAACTGAATGATCCACAGACATGATTTCAATCAAATCAATTTATTAATTTCAAATATCAATCAGACACAATACAATTCTAATTAAGGTAGATGATATATAGTAGAGCGCAGAGGTGAGATTCTATAACACGGGACTACTCTACTACAGACTCTCAACTGAATATAAGACAGCTTAAATACGCTCAAATATAACTACGTCGACTCTAATGAGCTAACTTCTACTTAATCAAACGCACAATACTTGTACTTTTTATGCACCGGATCTTACACTGAAAACTTGCAGGTGATCTCTCTCGGCTTGATCAATGTTGTTGGTTCCACTCTCTGTAATCTTTTTCCTGGACAACTCCAAGACTTCTAACTAATTCCACTCTCTTTCAATCTTGGACTAACAACTAATTCGCAGACTTTATGTTAACTCTTACTTGTCAACTCCAACCTGTCTCCTCACAAATTCGATAAAACAGAATTTATATAATATACTTCATTTACATAATCACGTATCCTTACGCGATGAAAGTTGGTTGAAATAAATATTTTCCTTAAGGAGTCATGAAGGGATTAGTAGATGCTATAAAATCGTATTTTAATTCTCAAGCAATTTCATTATCAAAGCCATTTCCGTCGACACGTCTAGGACTAATCATTCCAAAATCATGTAGCTTCTTCCCAACCATTCTGAAAACCTTTATTGCGTTTCGTTGTAAATGTATTCATGGAAAAGCATATTTGCTTGTACTTGCTGCAATCGTCGCAAAATATCTTCCACCATGTAGTCTTTGTACTTATTCCAAAAGGTTTGAGGATTAGAAAGACCGAAGAGGAAATAAATATTGCGTAAGGCTCCCTAATTTTATTCGGCGAGTGACATTGTACGGCTTCCTCCATAGTAATATCTAGTATATATATCTTCAAAGTAATACTTCCATATAAAATATCTGGTTCAGTATAAGTGAAAAATTTTGTGCAAAATATGAATATTGTATAATTAGGTTAAAAAAAATTCAAAGTAATAAATATTTGATAAATCAAAACTTTTCATGAAACTGTCAATTAATATTACCATAGAATTTTCAGTACCACGCGCGCGCAATTCGAGTTTGAGTTTGACATTTAACAAACGTAACGTAATAAACGTGCCCCGGGGGCTTATGCAGCGGGTCTATGCCGGTGCGATAATGTTCTATTACAGGCAGTGCTGTGGAGTGCACCGATAATTTCTCCTGATGAAGGCTGCGTTAAACGAGAGCTGGAAAAATGTTGGGGCGCAGGTGCTGGTTGGAATTGGAGAGACTGTTGGAGTTATCTCATGTCTCTGCGTTGGTGTTGCTCTTCTTTCGGGATTCCAGAGTCTCTTTAAAGGTGGAATACGTCCCGCCCACGAAAGTGACACGTGATGTATAGCCACTTCTGTTTAGACTTATTCGGTGAAACCGTTCTTCTATTGTTCCAAAGTCCCCCTTCACGCGGTGTTCTTTGAAACCGGCGGTTGGCGTGGGAACCACGCCGGCCCTTACTGTCGGCTAGATCAAGGAATTCAGAGGTGGATTTCCCTTAAGACATCAGCACCGGGGCGTCCACCCGGGATGTCCACCCTGGAAACGGCTTGACCGTCGAGACGTCACTCGTTCCCGACGGGAAACGGATCTTTGATGAATACCGCCGCATACTCCCCCTCCAGTATCATCGTGATGATACGAAATAATCAGGGAAGTGAACACGACGACCAGAACGAGTTTTCTGAAGGTTTGGCTTGGTCTCTGTATCACTCTTTTCTATGTTAAGAGTATCGTCCATATTATGCGTAAACGCAGGTTTCAACCTATCAATTGAGATCGATCAATTCAGCCTATCAATTGAGAGGCTGGCCGGCAATGGAGTTGGCCCCCAAATAATCAGTAATTTGTATATCTCCCTTGTTTACAGGATGTGGCTGAAATTCCTGAGTCGGGGACCCAGGAATGCAAGGGTGAGAACGCAGGGTTGAATGAACGCATAAATTTAATTAAAACTGCAACTTTTGTAACTTTGCGCTTGGTGACTGACCAATGGCGCGGCTTGGACAAATAGTGCGCGAGGCACAAATGGTGGGATTTGCCCTCCCTTAAAAGGGCGCCGAGTGACAAATTTCAGCACTCACTAGTTAGTTTTTTGATTCTTGAATTTTTAGGAAAAAACCTTAGGTCTCCTTGTCCGGTGGACAATGCCAGCCTCCCCCCTCACCTTGCCTCCTTTTCAGATAAGTGAAAATTTAATGTTTGTTCATAGTTCTCTTATTCTTAAATTTTAATAGTGTTTGATCTAAGTTCTAATTTCGTAATGTATTTTAAATGTAATAAACGAATTTATTTTAATTTTAATCCGAGTAATTTCATTAGTTTTGGTTGTCTTTGAAATTGATTAAGTTTAAGTACTAACCACTATGTTAATGCCGACTAAGATAAATAAGCGAACCTGGGTAGTTTTAGGATGTTTGTTAAATTAAGCAGAAAGATTAAAATAAAATTAGTCAGCGCCGCATTAGTAGGCTTGCCGTGAATGTTCACTTTGTAAAACTTATCACTGCGTTTGATAACAAGGTACGGGCCGTCATAAGGTGCTTGAAATGGTCAACGAATTGAATCTCGTCTCACAAACACGTGTGTACACTTGTGTAGCTCACTGTGCACAAAAATAGCTTGTTTACCCCGCGAACGTGTGGGTTTGGGTTGTAGATGCTGCATGTGAGTTCGCAGTCGTTCAACAAGTTGTAGTTGCGATGAAAAATTCACCTGGTAATCGGAGAGTTTTGCCATACTCTAACTCCGCTGATGCGCAGCCCAAGTTTTCCTTAAGCACTGCTCGAAAACCGAGAAGAATAGTTGGAAGAATTTCTGTCCATTTTTCAGTTGCATGGCACATGATTGCTGTCCTTAGTGGACAGTGAAATTCTTTGATTAGCCCATTGCTTTGAGGGTGGTACGCAGTGGTGCGTATTCGCTGTACCCCCAGTAGTCTAACAAGAGGTAGAAATAGGGAGGATTCTCTCTCTCTCGAATTGGCGTCCCTGGTCAGTAGTGATTGTACTAGGAACACCAAAACGAGCAATCCAAGTTGAGTAAAAAGCGTCCGCTACTGTAGTTGCTTTAATGTCAGAAATAGGTGTAGCTTCTTCCCATCTGGTGAAGCGATCAATTGCAGTCATGCAGAACGTAGATACTTACGATGGTGGAAGGGAACCGATTAGATAAATATGCACATGATCAAACCGTGTAGACGTGTCACTGAATTTCTGAAGTGGTGCGACCGTATGTCTGTGCACTTTAGAGCGTTGACAAGGTATGCATTGTCGAGCCCAAACTGTACAATCTTTGCTAATGCTAGGCCACACAAAACGATTACGAACTAATTTAGACGTGGCTCTAATTGCAGGGTGAGCCAAATTGTGAACGCTATCAAAACAAACTTTCCCAAAATTTTGAGGTACATAGGGACGTACAGTATCAGTTGACACATCGCAATATAATTCTAAGACAGAATTAGGAATTTTAATCTGTTTTAATTGCAAGGAATTATCTGAATTTAATAAGTGAAACAATTCGTTATCATCTAATTGAGCTGATGCGATTTTCGTTATAATCGATTGGACCAGGCATTGTGATTTCATTAATGCGCGACAACGTGTCCGCGACTACAATTTCAGTGCCTTTTATGTATTTAATGTCTCTTGTGAATTGAGAAATGAAATCAAGTTGCCGATTTTGTCTAGTTTTTGCTTAAAAGCAAATGTTAATGGCTTATGGTCCGTAAAGATTGTAAAGTTATGTCCTTCTAGCATAAACCTGAAGTGTTTGATAGCTGCATAGACTGCCAATAGCTCCCTGTCGTAAGCACTATATTTAGTTTCGGCAGCAGGTAGTTTCCTAGAATAGAAAGCTAAGGGTTCGAGTCCTGCTACTGTGTTTTGATTAAGTGCCCCACCTATTGCGTAATCCGATGCATCTACTTGAAGTATAAGGGATGCGTTTGGCTTAGGGTGTGTTAACATTGCAGCGTTTAGTTCTTGTTTCGATTTCTCGAAAGATGCAATTGTTTGATCTGACCAGGAAATTTTACTTTTATCGTTTTTCTTAGACCCTTTTAAAAATACACTAAGTAGAGCTTGTGTTTGCGCTGCATGCGGTATAAATCTACGACAGAAACTTAACATTCCTAAAAACTGCTGCAACTCACTAACAGTTTCCGGTTTTTTTTTTAATTGATTATTGCTTCTACCTCATTAGGTAGAAGTTTTGTCCCGTTTTGGGTAATGAGATGGACTAAAAATTCGCTGAATGTCGCTGTAAATAGAATTGCCGGAAACAGTTTTAATGTGTAATTGGTTATTTCGTTCTAAATTGCCTAGGCTGCTAAGGTTTGTGAGCGTATCAATGAGTTTACGTTGTTTTAAGTCCACAATTAAGCCAAAATGTGCTAAGAAATCAGCTCCTACTATATGAATGGAAACATCAGCGATTATGAAATCTCGTTTTAAATTTCGCCTAAGCCCAAAACTTAAATTAATAGTTTTGGTACCGAAAGTTTTTATTTTAGTATTATTTGCAGCGAAAAGTTCAAAAGAAGGGTTTGGTGCTATGTTTTTATATTCAGGTGGGGGAATGCAGGAAACATCGCTACCTGTATCAATTCGAAATTCCATATTGGTACCTGCATCGTACAAGTGTAACCGATTTGATGTTTTAGACGCTACACAATTTCCAGCAATTTGACTTGGTGTAGCGGCAAATTCTAGTTTTTTGAATTAAACGCACATGTGGTGCAATACATTTACGGGTTTTCTCTCCGAACTGTTTATGATAGCGACAATAGGAAGGCTTCCGATTGTTATTGTTAAAGGTACGGCTGCGCGAGCGTTTACGGGGATTTGTAACATTTTGCTTGTTTCTTTCCCTGCTTAAAGCGATTAACTTGCTTAGTAAGAGCTTCAATTTGCTGCTCTAGCGAAAAAACGATTGAAAGCGCATCCGTGTTCGAACTTTCGCTATGTGAGGCGGAATACACAATAGGTTGTGAACTCTCTGTTATTTGGCATACCTTGTCCGCGATGTGTGTGTGCTAATTGCGAAAGGTTGTCAGTTGAAGATGATAAAATAGCTTGTACGTAACCGGTAATCGTTGCATCCAAAGATTTTTTAAAAAATCTTCACTAATTTTGTTCAGTGAAATTTCGCGCATTTGCCTAAGTAAGAAACTTGGTTTCTTGTGACCTAGCTGTAAATCAGACAGTAGTTTTTTTTTATTTGTTGTGTTTCGGTATCCGGAAATTCAGAAATTAATCTGTTTTTAAGAGTTAAATATTTATCAGTTACCGGGGGATTTAAAATTATGTCTGATGCATGCTCTAGCGTCTCCGAATCAATATTTTCAATTAAATGAGAAAATTTCGTTTCGCCATTGGTAATTCTGGCTAATCTAAATGCGGTCTCGTATTGTTTTAGCCAAAGTGGTATGCTTGTTTTCCACACCGGTGGAATTTTAACCTCTACTCTGTTTACAAACGAAATGTCTTCTCCTGACTCGGTCATTTTCTCTGCGAAAGGAAAAAAACAGAAGAAAAAAAACACCCCTAGCAAATGCACAGAACAGCTACAAAAGAGCGAATTTCGTTTCCTACCCTTAGGCAAAAAATCGACAAACGGGGTAACACAGTGACACGTCAATGGAATGAATACCCGTACATAAGATCAAATCAGTTGAAAAGGAGGTTTACAGTACCTTGTGGTTGAAGGTGTCAGATCTGGTGTCTGTGGCTGGTCAGACTGCAACACGCGATAAATCGAAGTTATCTTTAAAAAAAACTCTAGACAATTCGAACACTCACTATCATGTACAGTCCTGTAGCAAACAGGTTGGATATCACAGAGTTTTGTGTTGTATTGTCTCTGCGTGTCTCCCCTGTAACGTAATCCCTTTAATGACCATCTGCTTGCTACCCATTCTTAATGTTCTCCGGTTCATCAAAAGAAAATGCACTTTTATTGCTTTCCTTTTTCAAGAAGACAATAGACCAACCGCACCTGATGTCAGCCATCCATATCTTTCGCTTAACACGCGGTCTTGCTACACATGTGTTCAGAAAGAATGGTTCATTATTGAGAAGAGATGCGTAGAATTGTGTATGAATGTATTAAATGTATTCTTTTAATACAGGACTTTTAACTTCTGTATAATATTTATATTGTATAATATGCAAAAATTACTTAAAAATAATTTAATACATATGTACAGTTGTTGTTTTATTACATAGTTTCAAATTTAATTATGTTAGAAAAAATTTATTTTCGAGTATTTCGGGAGTTTTTTTTTTATTACCCTCTTGATAATTTGAACTTTTCATTGGTCCCCCCCCCCACTTCGAATTATCGAGATTCGACTGTACATGTTGAAAGAGAGAATATATAGTTTTAAATGTAACACATACTGCCATTTTTTTTATCATTTATGGTTATTTTTAAACTGTTATTTAAAAAGCAGTTTTATTGTATTTTGCATACTATTAACGCAATTTGTTTAATTTTTTTTCTCTCGAAAAACGAATATTAATCGTAACGTTCATTCTATGTGTGTGTGTGAGTAGTTTCAACTCTTCCTCAAATAAATACACAGCTGTGGCAGCTGCTTTAACCTCGCATGCGGTCATTAATTGTTATTTCCTTGCAGACGTTGTTTTGAAATTGACATTGAATAATGAGCACTTTTGAAGTCGCAAAAACTTTACAATCTGTTCTTCCTAAATCCTCGTTAAGGTTTTGCAAAAACAATGCAATGATAATCAGCTCTCATTGTTATAATTTAAAGCCATCATTAAAATATAAAAGAATCAAACACATGTATCATAGTTTTAAAATATTACAAATTTTTTTTTTATTTACAATATTTTCTTTCAAATAACTAGGGGGAGGGGATATACCCTGTCCACCTATCAACGGCAGAACCCCCATTGTACAAATTATACAATTGTTTATAATCATTGCTCGAATAGTGAAACTGTGATTTACATGTATTATGTATTCTATTATTTTTCATTCTATTATTATTAAGCAGGAAAAAAACAAATTTCAAGTCTTCATCTCCGCATTTAAATTAGTTCTGCAATTTAGTGCTTTTTCAAACGGATCTGTATGAGGAGAGTTGAGTTAAAATTCACACATACACATACACAAATTGAGAATCGTATTCACTTTTCGGATAAACTTGTGTGTGTGTGTGTGTGTGTGTGTGTGTGTGTGTGTGTGTGTGTGTGTGTGTGTGTGTGTGTGTGTGTGTGTGTGTGTGTGTGTGTGTGTGTGTGTGTGTGTGTGTGTGTGTGTGTGTGTGTGTGTGTGTGTGTGTGTGTGTGATGATTTCTTCATAAACCAGTAACAGCCTCCGGACAGGGGTGATCACTTTTGTCTAGTGGTTTTGTTACGCGGCTACGGACCCTAGCGTCTAGGATTTTCAATCCCGGGATTTCGGGATTACATTATCCAAATCCCGGGGGATTGGACTATTTATTAAAGTAACTTACACATTAGCATAGTTGAAACTGCGTAATAAAAATGAAAATATAATTAAAAATTGATTAAATCATTAATTTTACTGAAACAAATAAAAAAAACAATGCGTAATAAAAAATTTAAAAAATAGTGCATAGTGAAATTTTAAGAAAAACATCATTTCTTCATTTCTTGTGTTTCTGTAAATAAGCTTTTTAAAAAAAAACAGCCCGTTCAGCGTTTCATCGCTCAAACGGCTACTTATTTTTGTTACAAATTGTCCTGCCGAAGAAAATGCTCGTTCGAATTTTATACTAGTAGGTGTTATCGTCATTAAATACGAGTATGTTTTTTTCAGGTAGTCACCACGTCTCCCTCCATTTTCAAAAAAGACACCTTTCTTTTGGAATTTTTGATGACAGTGTCTCAAATCTAATAGTGTCTCAAATCAATTGGTGCATATCAAAAGCGTATATGCACCAAATGCAGTCTATTAGAACTAGAAAAATTTATCAAACTTGATCTAGTTCTTCTGCTACACTTAAATATTTTTGTGTATAAACTGATCCAGTTATTGAATCAGAATGTGAATCAATTTAAAGTGTTACCTTATTTGAAATTGAAGATCCAGTTGCATGAGCTGTTAATAATGAAATGGAATTTGAAGTGTCTCAAGTCTTTCAAGCAGGTTATCTTTTAATTAATGGCATTTAATTGAAGGAGGAACTGTGACAAAATCTATTCTTGAGATGTTGCTTATATTGTATTATTGTGTAAGTATTGCAGTGAGCCAATTAAATTTGTGCGATGTTCTCCCATACGAGAATTGAGAGCTGCATTTATTTTTTTACTAACAGCACTTTCAATTGCACAAAAAAATTCTATGTAAATATTTCATAAGCAAAATTTAAATTTTCTAAAAATTAAATTCTTAGAAAATTTTGATGAGAAAAATTTTTTAAATATAATTCAGACAAAAATTAAATCCCAGGATTAGTTGCTTTAATCCCGGTATTCCGGAATTGAAAAAACACCGGGATCCTGAAGCTGCAAACCAGTGGCGTAACGGAGAATATCAGGACCTCCCTGAAAACTCAGGTTTTGGGCCCCAAGCCCGAATACATTCTTTGAGTCAGTCAAGCTTTGGTCCTCTAGAATCCCTGGGCCTCCTGCAGTGCTGGAGTTGCAGGGGTGTACGTTACGCCACTGCTGCAAACCCTACTAGCGTCGCGGGTTCTGTCCTCGGATTAGCACCTCCACACTGGTGACCCGGACGTGTTTATCATATGTTTATCTAGTAAACTAGCAACATTAAAGCCCATTTACTCTCTTTTATAATTTGTTGAACATCGTTTCAACCAAAAGCAAAAAATATTCTGAACACGCGTTATAGAAATTTAATGTCTTTCTCCAACCCATCATTACACTTCACTAAAAACTCTGAAACATCAGTGCAGGTTTATCCCAGAGGCCCGGAAGGACCCAGATAAGCTTGACTTAACCGGATCCAAGAGTCCCTTCTGTCATCCGTCAATGTAGATCTTCTGCGCCCAGTGCCCGAAATGAGCTTAAATTGGCACTGTTTAGAACTGTCTTTTGTCGAAATGATAGCAGTTAATTCATTGCATGACGGTTTGTTATAAACTCTATGATGATCCTTAACTTAACTCAGTGGCGCAACAGCCCTTGAGGGCCAAGGCCTACTGTGCCCATATCAGTATACATGACCTTGGACTCTGAGTGCATAAGCAGATATTCCAGTCAGGTGGACAATCTGACGCTAAACCTACAGTTTTAAGTTCCCAAGCAAGATTGGTACTCTTTTATCGACCCACTGAAGGGATGAATGGCTGAGTCGACCTTGCCCAGCCCGGGGTTTGAACCTCGGGCCTGTGGTGTGGAAGCGCGATGCACTACCACTCAGCCACTGGGCTTCAGGATGATCCTTCGGGCTTGTATAAAAACACAGAGATTATGCTCTTGATCTTGATTTTTGTTTTAAATTTCATTCAAAGTTTTGTATTTTTCTGCATATGGATTTTTATTCATAATTGGCTGTAAAATTTGCAATACATCATCGCTTTGAACTACTTTTACACGTTCATGCAAAGCCTCACCATCATCATAGATGTAAATTTGTTAAAACAGTGACTTTACTCCATTCTTTTGTAAAGATGCGTCATTTTTATTGACTATACCTTATGTATAAATAGAAATTTGACTCCAACACAGTGAAAACGCCAATATCATAGGTAGACAAATTTTTGGCAAGGTCTTTCAAACTTCTATAACAATACAGTTCCTTTTTATAGTGCCAAAAGAATCATGGAGAAGTACTACAGAGAACACACACACTCTTCTGGTCCAAATTCAACCAGAAGAATATTCAAAAAGTGTGGTTTAGCAAACTCCTTCATATTCCAAAATGACCACGAGATAGAGCTGTAGCCGATTTTCGAATTGCCACTGTCCATGACTGCCTATCCAAGCATCTAAACATGATAGGCATTGCCCAGAGTCCCCTCTGTAAACTGTGCGACTTCAATAAAGAAATGACGCCATTCATTTGGCACGATGCCGTGCACTCAGCTCTGGATCCTTTGTAGCAGATATTGGGAGGCCAGTCATAAAATGTGTGATTTGTAGACTATACTGTGGACTTGTGTCTCTTTTCTTATTTTTTATTTATTTTGTTTTTGTCTCTTGTTTTTTGTCAATATTCTTTGTTTCTCTCTTTGTTTGCAGATGTCTTGTAATCCACCATTGGAAGAAAAAAACCTTATGCATAAATTAATTTATTACAGCATCCCGAAAACCTTTATTTATATACTGAGATACATAAATTTTTAAAGAATTATGTTTATAATGTAAGGCAGCCACAAAATACTTGAAATTGCTGTTTTTGATAGATTATCATTAAGTTTGTGACGGATCTATACGCGTCCTTCCATTAACCCTCTTGGGAAATCTTTGGGCTATGAAAATCAACAACTCTTTTCTGAAGAAGAAACCGTGATATGCAGCTTAAGTCTATTATATATAGTTCAGATTTGCTTGCTAGGAGTTATATATATATATATAGATGAAGTGAGATATAAGTTGGAGAGATAGATGGAAGAAAGTTAGTAAATCAGTGTGATAGAAGAGCGATAGAAAGTTAGAGTTATAAAAAGATAGGTAGTTATATAGAGGAAAATTGCTATTTAAATGAAATTACCAAGAGATCGAAACATTACGAAGTACAAGATAAGAAGGCTATGTACACAGTTCAGGTATTAGTCATATTTATAGCGCGTTTTGATTTTTAAATTATTAAAGATATTTAAGTGACAATTAGTCGCATAACTATAGTTTAAATCAAATATTAAAGTAGAAGATTGATTTATAAAAAGTGGATCAATTTATTAGAAGTATTCTCCGAACACGCGACTCCGTCACTTAACCTCTGCTCGCTACTTGGAAACATCCTATTTAATCTGATTAATTGATTTGTTTTTGAGTTAATTAGTGTGCTCAATAAATAACTAGAAATTATCAAGTCGAGTTGTCCTTCACTTCCTCCCACACCCTTAGCCGGGTCACAGGGTAGACAGCGGGTGTTACAAGTTTAGTGTAAATGTTTTTTTTTTGTTTATGGTTTAATTTTTTTTTAAATATAATATGGTTTGAAAATATAACCATGATTTTTTGAATTATGAAAAGGTTTCCTGGTCGTTTTTCACCTACACAAGAATATAAGATTAATGTAATTTTGACTTTTTCAAATAAAGGTAGAAGAAATTTTTGTGAATGTTGCCATGCAACTATGATTTATTATGAGATGTTAAAAGTTTAAATAATCGTTTTTGGCATCATTTTATTTATCGTATGGTCATTTGTTTAGTCTATAGCATGATGGGCAAAAAAAACAAAGTACTTACTACTGTTGTAATAAATACTTTGTGTGTATAAGTATAACATGTCATACGTGTTGAAATTTGGCATAAACTGAATGTTCAGGTCGTTTCCGACATGTATGGCAAATTGCGCAAGAAATTCAAAATGGCAGTGAAGAAATTGAAAATTTGTCTTATAGTAATCGATCTAGAACAAGTCTAACTAGAGTGAAAATATGCCAAAATCTTATTCATAGACGTTTAACAGTTAAAAAATCAATGACAAAATAAATTGTGTTAATTTCATTACGGTACGTTATTCGTCAAATTGTTTTAAATTTTTGCTAAGTTAGGTGATCGCAGTACAATATGGTTTCCTTGATTTTTGTGGCTTGTTACTTTATTTGTTATAGTACTAACGTGTATTAGGGTTTGCAATCCCGTGTCATATTTTCAATCCCAGGATTTCGGGATTACATTTTCCAAATCCAGGGATCCCGGGATCAGGATTGGACTATTCATTAACAATACTTACATATTAGCATAGTTGAAATTGCCTAATAAAACTGAAAATATAATTAAAAATTGATTTAATATTATTTTAAAGAAACAAATAAAAAATTAATTCATCATAAAAAACAAATAAAAATAGTACATAATGAAATTTTTTAAAAAGCACTTCTTCATTTCTTGTGTTTCTGTAAATAAGCTTATAAAAACAAAGCTCCTACCAGCGTTTTATCGTTGGAACAGCTTCTTATTTTTGTTACAAATTGTCCTGCCGAAGAAAATGCACGTTCGAATTCTTTACTAATAGGTATTATCGTCATTAAATAGGAGTATGTTCTTTTCAGGTAGTCACCACGTCTCCCTCCATTTTCAAAAAAGAGACATTTCTTTTTGAATTTTTGATGACAGTGTCTCAAATCTAATAGACTGGGCACATCTAGCGGGGCGTCACTAACCACTATACCGGATGGGTAGCATTCTTTACTATTAAAAGATGCTGTGAGCTATTATTTTTGAGCGCTTTCTACAGCAGTACGAATGCTGCTGACTAACATCGATCAAGTCGTGGGTACTTGGTGGTGAGCCACGACAGAAATTTATAACGTCTTCAGCATTCTACACGGCGAGTCTTCAGTTCATATACAACAATGAATTGCCACAATATTTAAAGACAAAATATAAGGGTGAAATTGTCGAATCGGCCACTGGTCCGCCAAATTTAGAAAAATCGCCAACTTAGCGCGTTTTTACGCTGCGATCCGACTTCTCCCTCACTGATACAAAATCAAGAGGATTACCAGATTTGACGCATTTATTAATTTGACGAAAAAACACTTGGCATGATAAGTGGCCGATTCGACAATTCAACCAGTACAAGTTTTTACAATAAAACAGATATGTTGTAAAATTAATAAATTATAGTTTAAAAAAATCTAAAGAACACTCTTTTACAGTGAATAGAACTAAAAAGTAAAAAAATAATTCTTAATATAAGAATAAAATGATTAACGAGAAAATTAATGTCATTGGGAGTAAAAACGTGGGGTGTTCCAGTTGTTATAGTTTCTAACTTCAATCCCGAAATGCCGAGTTAGTGTATAAATGTAGTGCAAAGTACCCCACGCTTTTCCCCCAATGACATTAATTTTCTCGTTCATCATTTTATTCTTATATTAAGAATTTTTTTTTTTTTTTTACTTTTTAGTTCGATTCACTATAAAAGCGTGTTTTTTAGTTTTTTTAAGCTATAATTTATTTTTAATTTCTTAGTTTGATCTACAATAAAAGCGTATTTTTTTCAGTTTTTTAAACTATCATTTATTCATTGTTGAATTTATCCTTGAGTTTGATATTAGGAGCAGAAATTACTTGACTGCTGGAATTAAACTTGCTCTTCAATAGATATTAATAAACGGGTCTGAAGGGGATTTATTCTCTCCGTTTACCGGGCCTGGTATGAGTCCCGTATCGTTATATTTCAAAGATTCCATCTCTATAATACATAGATACAGGTCAAACTGATAAAAAGTTTGTTAAGAACAAATATTAAATATCAATCGTATTATCACCTTTTAAACATATTGCTTCATGGACTGATAGAAAATTTAATTTTAATGTTAATTCATATCATCACTTCTAAAAGTATTGCTTTACAAAAGTTAAAAAAAAACTTATCACTGTGCTGTAGAAAACAATTATTTCTTCAACTTTAGTATGCCTTCAATGATATGCTAACAGAGAGAGTTTTTACCATTTTCTTTACACATCTATGTGACTACTTCTTTGAATATACTGTCGATTGTTATATTTCTCCACTACCATTGCTTAGCATGCTGTTCATGATTTCATTGTCTAGCGTAGTATTTGGGACAACTTTTAATTCCAACAATCTTTTTAAAACATTTACAAGGCCTGATTCAATAACTGTTTAAAATAATATATAGCTTACTATTCACCTTCTCACAGTTAATTGTAACTCCCTGTTTGAGTAACACAGTAATTATTTTGATATTCTTTTTAATCAACATAATCGATGATATAAAGTAAACCATTATTACTTTGATACTTACTTTCAGAGTTCAAGGTCGGCTAAAGTGGAGAATCAGCTGTTTTGGTAAAATAAATTTTGAAAAACAGAATGTGTCTGAGTTTAGCAGTCAGAACATAATTTTTTTTCCACATGAACGATTTTTTTTTATTTCTGTTTTCTGAAAAACTAGACAATTGTTTATATTATGGTAAGAATTGGTGACGCACCCACTCTCCCCTTTCTCACATAAAGAACACTTTTTATTTTAATTTTAATTCTATTAACTACAGCATGTTTTCAATTTTAGGGTTATACCTTAGTCTTTAATCGCTAAATCTGGAACTAGTTGCCAAATTTGGAAATGGTATATGGAATTAGTCGCCAAATCTAGAAATGCTTATTCCTGGGGATCCTAATCAGGACAATGGAACAAAATTGTGAAATTATTGTATTGTCATCGGCCTTTGACAACTATACAAATTACTATTCTCTTCCAGATCCCGCTGTAGGTTCTTAAATCATCTGAGAAGATTTCATTACAACCAGGAATGAAAGTACTTAATTCATCTTTAGTGGCTAAAGATTTTATTACGTTTATAGAAGCCCCACAGCATACACAATTAAAACCAATATAATAATACACTATTATCAAACATTAAACTACTTTCACGCCATTTTGTTCTGAAGCTACAGGTTGTAGCCGCCATCGCTTCCCTCCGCCATTGTAGTTCTTCCTCCTCTCTCCATCCCGATGGCAGCGCCACCTATATAGTTTTGTTTTTGTCCGGCGAGTCTTACAATACAAAATTTCGAATTAATCTGATCTTTTTAAAGTGGGTAAAAATCGAGTTCCTGGATTCCTTCACATGCAAGCGAAACTTATAAAAGCGTGTTAAAAAGGAAAATAAGATACATTAAACGTAATACCAGATTCACAATACTTTGAAAAAAAATTTCCAAATATAAATCAGACAAAAATTAAATCCCGGGATTAGTTATTTTAATCCCGGGATCCCGGGGCTGCAAACCCTAACGTGTATGATTGTTATTATTTTTTTTTTCGAGTCTTGCTTCGTCACACAGAAATCCGGTTTCTATCACAAGAATCTTTCCTTAACTTATTCACCCTCGATTTTTTTTTAGGCTGCTTGAGGATTGGTTAGGCTTGTCTCGCTCACCACCCTGATCATTTACTTTTTATCACATTTAGATCACAATAGCACTTTAAATTTTCCTCATTTTTCTTAACTTCTTTCAAAATATCTAGTAAATTTCTATAAAAAAAACAGATTCTCTGTTTTAATTGACTTTAATGAACACTGGGCAATTTGGAGGAATTTCACAGCCATCTTTACAAAAAGATGGGAAGATTAGAGCCCGACAAGGTTAAGGTCTCCAGCAATACTATCTCGAACTCTTTAACTATTGAGATTTTTATTGAAGTAACTATAAAACTTCCGCAAATAATTAAATTTTTTGGTAGGGGGGGGGGGAATCAACCTTATTTCTATGTTGGATGCTGTTGTTCCACTTTTCGTTTTCTATTTTTGGAATTTCTTTACGTTGGATAATCCGAAATAATTGGTGAATACCAGGATCCCTTTTATAAAAAAAAGAGTTCGAGGTTTCCTCGTTTAAGTGTTGCGGACCAATAGGTTAAACAAGATCGTACTTTTGGTCCATTTTATTTTCTAAGTTTTCGGAATTTTGTTTTTTCAATCTTTCTTAGTTCGACGCTCAGTGGCTGAGTGGTTAGTGCATCGCGCTTCCACACCACAGGTCCGAGGTTCAAACCTGAGCAAGGTTGACTCAGCCTTTCATCTCTTCAGTGGGTCGATAAATGAGTACCAAGCTTGCTCGGGGACTAAGCCCTAGGGGCTTCGAGGCCAGATTGACCGGAACATCTGCTCATGCACCTCAAGGTCCAAGGTCACGTATACTGAGTTGGGCACAGTAGGTCTTGGCCTTCATGGGCTGTTGCGCCACCGAATTAAGTTAATCTTAGTTCAGATGTGATTAATTTCGACCGTTATGAAGTATGATAAATGTGGTAGAGACCTAACAATTGTTTCTCAAAAAAGTAATAAATTAGCCGGACTAGAGTACTTTTTACTGTGGATTTTACGGTTCGAATTCGCAATGGCATATTATTAAATTTATCAGGCAGAATTTTGTTGCAGGTAAAAAATAACGATTTTCTGCTGTTTAACTTTTAATAAATGACTTCATGATTTTTTTCCCATTCCGTAGTGACTCATTGCTTTTCTGTTCTTAATATTTTATTCTTTTTACGCCCCCCCCTTTTTTTTTTGAAGTGATAACTTTTTTAGACGCGTTTTACTGAAGAGTGAACTTGAATGTAACACTCATTCGCTTTTTTCGTCTTTCGTCGGAAATCGTGTTTGGACAGGGTCGGTCAAGATTCAATAGTCCGAGACATACAAACCCCTAAAAAGAAATCACGTGACCAAAGGGGGAATGTTTTCCCCGAGTTTTGAGTAATACTCAGTCTTCTCTCTCTTGTGAGCTTATATAGTTAGTTTTTTGTTTCCCAAAAGATGAACAATTGATACAAACTTCTAAAAAGGCAAGGCCGCGGTAGCCAAGTGGTCAAGGTATCGGATCATGGTTGATATGTCATGAGTTCAAGCCCAGTACCGCTTAAAACCCGCCGTGTAGGGGAGAGATGCACGTTAAATCTGTCGAGAGCTCAAACGTTGGTGTGGTGTGGTAGTTAGGAGAGGGAATGCCATCCCAGGTGTCGTCCTCGTCACTTGATCATGGTTCAAAATTACGCAGTCCGTCGCCAAAAGCCCTCGTGTAGCTTAACAGTGCGGCGTTAATATCCACTTACTCACTCGAAAAAGACAATCCCTAGGCAATTTAAAAATAAATCAGATGATATTTATGTAGAAGAGTATCAAGTTTTAATGTACATAGTGGGTTA
The DNA here is from genome assembly GCA_019973975.1 of Trichonephila clavata. Lineage (NCBI taxonomy): Eukaryota > Metazoa > Arthropoda > Arachnida > Araneae > Nephilidae > Trichonephila > Trichonephila clavata. The sequence continues at coordinate 40,170 of BMAO01024738.1, forward strand.
TTGCGTGCATAATATAAAATTCGAACGATCCGATTGCAGATACAGTGAGCCACAAAATTGAGTATACACCTCTAAAACTTTTAGACTTCTTCCAATTACAAATTAAATATTGATTTAAAATAGATAATTTTTTTATCCTAGATACTTTAACCTCTGATTTACCATCCTATAATAACACAATTCTATAGTTAACTTATTTATTACTAAAAAAGTTAAGCGCTTCGAAGAAAAGATAGAAAACCATGCCACAAAATTGAGTATACACTTCTTATATATGTTAATTTTGCCACCACTTTTTTAGTTTCAAATTTTCTTTAAAGAGTTTCAGGAGTAGCTGCTGCTTATAACACGTGCTATTGCACTTCAATGCTTTTAAATAGTATTTTTCTCATTAAAAATCGTAAAATGAGCTCTCGTAGAGAAACTACTGAATCTGAACGTTTATTGGTTGTAAAATGGTCGGAAGAGGGAAAATCGCTTCGTTGATTGGTGTAACTCATGGTTGTGTCCAAAAAATTCTACAGAAGTATAAAAAAACTGGATCTGTGGCCAATATTCCTGGAAGAGGACGTAAAGAAATACTGAGCACTACAGCGAAGAGGAAGATCATTCACTCAGTAAAGAAGGATCCCCGAGGGTGAGGTCCTCTAAACTAGCTTTATCGATGTCCTCTACAATCGGGGAAAAGATCTCAGATGAAACAATTCGACGTACCCTTCACCAATATGGGTTTCATGGCCGTACACCAATACGAAAGCCACTCATCAAGTATGTGAATAGACAAAAAAGAATGATTTTCGCCAAAGAACATCGTTTAAAGCCTATTTCTTTCTGGAATACTGTAATATTTTCTGATGAAAGTAAGTTTAATCTTTACGGAAGCGATGGACGATTTAAAATATGGAGAGAAGCTGGGAAAGCACTGGCACCTAAAAACACCATTAAGACAGTCAAGTTTGGGGGTGGATCTGTCCTCGTTTGGGGTTGTATGTCGGCTGGAGGAGTTGGAGAGCTTGCTTTTTATTGATATGGCCATGTATTTGGGATTTTAAAGGATAACTTGGAAAAAAAGTGCCAGTAAGTTGGGGCTAGGGTCAGGCTTCATATTCCAGCAGGACAACGACCCCAAGCATACAGCGAAGATTGTGCAGTTATACTTGCTGTACCACTGCAGGAAGCAATTACACACTTGTACCCAGCCCAGTCTCCAGATCTAAACGTCATAGGAAATTTGTGGTCGCAATTAGAGAAAGCTGTACATGAGCACGAAATCACAAGCAAGGAAGTTCTCAAGAAGGTTCTGAGAAAAGAATGGGCTAAAATTTCTGTTGAAACCACTAAAACACTGGTAGAATCTATGCCCAGAAGATTACAAGCTGTAATTCAAGCAAAAGGTTATGCAACAAAATATTAATTTGTACGTTAAAAGGAAATTTATAAAGGTGTATACTTATTTTTATGGTGTTGTTTTTCCTCTCGTCTCAGATCTTTTATTTTTTTTCGTAAAAAATAAATAAACGTAACAATTTTATTAGTATAGTACGGTAAAGCATAGACTAAAGTATATAAGGTAAAAATTTCAATTATCTTAAAGCAATATTTAATTTGTAATTGCAAAAAGTCTCTAAGCTTCTAAGGTGTATACTCAATTTTGTGGCTCACTGTATATATTTGTTGTAAATTTTAAAAAAAAAAAACAATTTAGATTCAGAAATTGTCGAAGGGACAAAATATTTGAGTCTTCTGGATAGAGGAGGTTTAAAATACCCACAGATATTGTTATTGAAAACCATTTCAACGCAACATTTTATTTTTAATTGGTTAATATCGAAAAGATTCGAGTCAAAATATCTTAAAGTTGATTGCGAATTATCTTGCTTTACAAGCCTAACAGAAGCATATCTGGAATTACATGAATTGTGAAATGTCTTGCATTCGTTTCATTCATCTTCTGTAAACTATGACACACCTGCATTTTCATATTTTTGAAAATATATTCATCACATTCGAGAATATATGCTTAAATAATTATTCAAATTAGGGCAGTGAAGACTTTAGCGGCGAAGGATAATCGAAAAATGAAGAAATTTAAAACCAATTAAATTAATGTTTGCTTTTTTATTTCCCTGTTTTATTTATTTAAATATTCAATTATCGATTCGTATTTCATTCAGTGTGCATGTACTTCCTTCTAATTCATTTTTTATACTATATAGAGAATGGATGTAGCATCAAATACTACAGAATCATTTTGGTTTAATCAGTCATGTGTCGGAAAAATTTATGCAGCGAAATGTAGAGCAGAAAATGGACAAATAATTCTAATGGAAGCTATTTATATTACACTAAATCAAAAAGTGTAAAGAAAATTATCGAATTCACACACACACACACATTCCCAAAAATTTAGTTGCCTACACTGAAGCAGGGTCTTCCTTCTGAAACAAATTACCTATGATTATTAAGTGGGGATTTTACTGTAGATATTTCAAAAGACAAATAAAAAACATTTATTTTTTAGAATTTTAAAGATTATTGGTACACCATTGGTTGAATGCTTTTTAAACTGTTTTATATATTGAAGGTATGACACACTTCATGTCCTATACCAGCTCTTTCTTTACAAGCCAAAACTGATTGAGGCACAATTCCATTTTTCAAGAATAAGTTTGCACCCTTAGTATCAACTTTCATTTTTAGTTATGAATTATGACCGCTAATTATTACAATTAAATTCACGGCATAATTAACTTAAGAATAATATGCATACAGAAAGTACATAATACTTAAAATAAAAATATACCTGAACAAATATAAAATCCTAAAATTAAATACCTAATTTCCGTTACGTAATTTATATAGAATACTTGCAGAAGCAATTATCTTTGTTTAAAATTGATTTCCATTGTTATGAACAACTATTTATGTAAAGCTTAAATAGACAAATTTTTCGAATACTAATATCAGTTTTTCAATTAAATGTTTTGAAGATTTGCTGAAAATTCTCTGTGACATATCTCTTTCACCTCACTATTAATTTCATATTTATCTGTTTACCAACGAAATACATTGAAAGTGAGCTCAATTGAGGTGAAATTTTATATACACAATTTTCTTGATGATATTCAATTTAAATCTAATTTACAAAATTATTGATCAAATCTAGTCATATTCAAAATTGCAGGATAAATTTGAATTTTGTTTAAAAGACAATACGATTAAATTTAATTGCAAATAAATATAACAAATTAATTTTTGTTATAAAGAGAAAATTAATTTGTTCCTTTTCCAAAACTTATCCTTGTTTATCATCTAGAAAGACAACAGAGAGGCTGAGGCGTATAATGGATTCGACAAAGTTTAATTGTTCGTAGGGAACCCTGTAGTTAATCAAAAATCAGAAATTTTAGAATTCTAAGTTATGGTATTTGTTTCTATAGTTTGATTTGAGATTTTACTTGGTTTGAATTATTATATAAATTATTTGATGTAATTTTCGCGATAGAATCATTTTAAAAATTGCATCTATTATCATAAGACAAAGAACTTTTCCTTTTAATAAAAAGTATACAATTTTATTTTATGCATTATTCATACCTTATAAAGGTATATTTTAAATTAATATTATATTTCTTTATTTTTATATTGCAAAATTACAATTAAATCTCAGAACATCACTAAATCTTGTTACTTGAAGACGATTCCAGTCGCCAAAACACCAATCGTGTAATTGTAATTTTTGCGCACCAGAATATTTTTGTTATGTTGACCTTAGTAGGAATTAACTTAAAATTTTATTTACTTATTGTTCATAATAAAGAATCTGAAAACGAATCTAGAATCTTTGTGGTGCCGTATCTATTAAGTGAAGATTCTGTATTTAATAAAGTTATCTTGCTTTAAAATAAGTGTAAGAGAGAGAACGGTGGAATCGTTCGCAACCAAAGTAGAGTATATGTTATCTTTAGTAGTGAATTAGTTACACATAGAGCAACCAGTTATCACAAGTCAGTTGCAATATATGACAAATGAAAATTTCATACCTAGTTATTCTAAGAATAACGCGAGTCTGAGTTCTAGAATATCTAGAAGCATGAGATGAAGACATTAAAATATTATGCTGGGAAAGAAAACTGCTGCTTCATAAAACATTAGCAACTTTTCAAAATTCAAGATAATATCAATTAAAATTTATGAGAAATACCTTTATTTTATTTTTATTGTTTATTAGAGCACGATTGCCGGGTCAATACTCCCCGAATTGCATCGCATATTATTTTTAAAGAAGCACACTTTATTGCTGCTCATTTTCTTTACACGAGCACTTTTAATCCTCGTCCAGTGCTGATGTCCATGTCTAACCTTGAGCTACGAAGCGTTTATCCATATACGGAACTTCCTCACCAAAATTAATTGCCATGCATAGTGAAATGAGATTCAGGATACAATTGTTTTAATTCACATATTTTGTTTCAACGGAAAATTAAGCACTTTCTATAATGACTGCTGAAATGATTCAGTGCTCATCCCGTGGTGACGGAATGCTTGCAACAGCCTGATAGTGGTGATCACTTTGCTCCAGTGTTTCATGTTTACGCTGGACCAGCCCTGTACTTAATTCGCACATTGGTAAACCTGGCTGAAAGAAAACGCAAACCTTCTAATGTGTCAAGCAGCCATCTACCAGCAAGAAGAGCGTTAAGTCGTCAGACTTCACTTGACGCAACAGCAACGCTTCCCATACAACAAATATCTCGTTCGTTCGCCTTTCCTACTTTATCTCACCGTAGAGTTCTGTGGCGGTATCTAACAAGCCTCCGTAACAGCTTCCGGACACTTTGTCTAGTAATTGCTACTGCTTTGGATTCAAACGTCGCGGTATCTAGTGCAGGACATCCCCATCAACTCAGGAACTTAGAATACGAAATGAAAGCAATAGATGCCCTGACAGATTTCCAGGCCGGATCAGACTTTGAGGGCCCTGGCTAATTATGTTCGGGGTCCTCAAATAATAAAAGTTTGCTCCTTCAAAAGATTTTTGTGAGGAAAATTTTAAAGATACAAAACTCTTATGTTTTTCGTTAACTTAAATTCCTTGTAAACAATAACATAATTTACAAAACAAACAAAAACATTTTCTACATAAATTTTATTTGCTTATCCCATTTAAGTCTGTGGAGATCAGTATTAATTGAAAGAAGTGATAACATGTTATTATTTACTGATGTCCTATATTATATAGACATTTTAGAGAATTATGCTCCATTTCACTAGTAATAGGGAGCGTTATAAAACCTTCAAAACGGTTTACAAATTTGGGAAAAGGAATGTTTTCGTACCAATTTAACATATCACTACAAGTATAGACAGCTCAGTTTGTTTTAGATAAGTTTTGATGAATATCTTCATTTATCAATGTTATTCACGTCATCTGAATAGAGTACATCTCCAGGTCGACGTTCTCCATTTCTTGATCTGCAAATATATGCAGTAAATTTAACACATATCTGCACAGGTTTCATTTCATTAAATCAAGAATTAGCTTTGTCTAACGCCACAGCGTGTCCGTTTTAAATCTTTCTGCCCACAGAGCTTTTATCGATTATCTGCAAATTTTGAAATAACCCGTCTTTGTTCACATCACTATATTCTGTTTCTACACTAGACTTAATTTTGCCGCATCTGAATACTCTTTATTTTTATCTGACCATGTACATTGTTATAATCGTTTTGCTGACATAATTAACTTTATTTTCACAGATGTCCCAACCAGGTGTTTATTATTTTGTAAACTGAATTAAATCTTCAAATATTTTCTTCCAAAAATATACTTAAATGTAGTTCGAATTTTGTTAATTTATTACAAAATTTATCGCGTTTTTCAAACTTAATTTTTCATTTTCATTACCACCAAATATTTTTAAATATCTACAAGATATCATATTGTCTTTTGCTGCTTCAACCGCATCGTAGTGACAAGACTATTCTGGTCGACGAACTTTAAGGTAACTTCAGATTAATTTCACTTAAAGTTCTCCCTGCTGATCACGGAAACAGAAAAGAAAAACATATATTTGTTGCATTCAAACCAAAGGCTCACTATTTCTACCAACCTTTTTAATTGGTCTTCACCAACAAGACTAAGAGAATGTGCAAAATGATACATAATTGCTGAATTATTGCTTTTTAGAAGAGCTGTGCACACCATTGGTATTGACCGTACATATAGCGTTGTCAAATGACCGTTTTAACAGTAACAGCAGTTCATTTCAGCTTTAAAATTCAAATAATTAAATAACAGCAATCCAGTGTGACTAATAATCTTTATTAATGAGACACATCTTTCATACATCCCTCAAAAATAATATCATAGTATAATAGCAAATGGTCATTGTGGCAAAATTGGTGTTGAAATCATCACACCAATGCTTGGTACATTGTGTAAACGTTATTTGTTTGAGCAATTGTTTTTAATTTAGTTGCTTGCCCATGATCTCGACATTTGTTAATATATCGTTTTTGATAAGTGATAACGATTTTGGTGGTAATCGCACTGTTCAATATGTTCACGAATGAATGGCTCGAACTTCCGCAAGCAGTTCCAGGCACCCCATAAAATTACCAATATGAGGAAAACTAAACTCTCGGTAATTTAAATGCTAAACCTCTTGCGTCAATAACACGTTTGGCGACATTGTAGTATTATATTGTGCATCTTTTCTTAGGAGAGAGTTGTTCTGAAAGTTCGTTTATTCAATAGTGATTAATACCAGAAAATTCATTTGAGGACGAAGTTTGTGTAATAGAGCAGTACTCCCTAGTGTTCAACTGTTACTATTATAATAGCAAGAATAGACAGTCGTCTCTGAGAAAATAGCCTTCGAAATTATACTTAAATTTAAACAATTTAATTTTTATAGTGCATCTGCATTCCAAGTGGTCTGTTAGGCTCGAGTCGCGCGATAGATCCTTGTTTATTTCTTTCCACTTGTTTTAATTATTTTTACACAACAAGTTTATTAAAAGGTTTATTCAATATTTATGTGGCCTTATTTTATTTAAAATTAAATAGTCATTATGTTATAGAACATTATATTATATTTATAACATAATATAATATAAATATTATATACTTAATATTATAATATTAATAAATGATTATTACTATAAAAATAATATATTAAATGATATTCTATGTAAGATATTTAGCTTAAAAGTAAAATACAACAAAGGTTTTGTAATAGATAAAAATAATTTTATAATATGCAAAATTGTTTGTATATTTAATATTACAATTATTTATAATTATATAAAATATTTGATAAGAAAATATTTAATTTTAAAATACTAAATGAATTGAAAGGTACCACGCTACTGAACTTTGACCGATCGCAACAAATGCAGGTAATACACCATCATCTATACAGCATCAAGCTGGAGCTGATTTAACTCAATTTATATGATGAATTGTATAGTATGATTTTCGATTGCTATTTTCTCCAAATGACTACTCCACTGGAAAGCAATACATTGAGGGTTGAACATCCAAATAGTGGTTTCAAACTGTGTTCCACGAAACCCTAAGGTCACAAAAGCAGACTCAGGGGTTCCACGAGTCGCCAAGAACCTAGAAGAAATATGTATGCAAATGGATTCATGCTCTGTTAGTTGATAAGTTACAAGTATCAAAGATCCTCATCACTTCTCCCTATCGTTAAACTGTAAATTTTATTATATTGTAACTTTATTTTGCAACACTTTTAACTATTACAAAATAAAAGTTAAAGAATAATAAACATTTAAATTTATATATATATGCTTACTAGATTGTGTATATTCTACTGTTTACTATCTCAGATCCATAATTAGAGAATTTATACTCGTTAGCTGTCTGTCTTACAATCTAAAGAGTTTTCTAGCTGGAAATGTAATTTTTGTGCATTTTGTGAAAACAGCACCTATACTGAAGGAAAACGAACAACAGGTTGACATAAAGATGCAAACCGGAATTTGCTAAAACACTTTCAATTTTAGGTTTCAAATTTTCATCCAAAATACACGGAGTTTCACACATCTATTAACATTTTAATGCTCATATCATTGTGTTGGCGAAAGATATTTCAACGGTGGCTGCAAAACAAAAGTATAAAGCACTAAACTGAATAAGTTATGCGAATGCACTTAATTTCAACAGAAGATCAAAAATCGTGTAAAAGGATGCACATATTCAGTAATCAAATATACCGGCGGACAGGTGACACTTGACAAGTAACAGCTATCAAAATTAGATTAGAATTTGTTTATCAATAAATGTAAATACTTAATTGTTTACATGAAGTGCCTGTAACTTATTGGATCTACTTTTGTCATTACTTGAGACTGAAGTATGTGTTTGAACGGTTCCACGAAAAGACTCTAGATCGTTGCTCCACCAGCACTTTCAACCCAGGGTTGTATGGCACCTTCAATTTCTATGGGTTCCGGACAGTGCGTTCGGTATTCATCGTCATAAAGGAGTACCGCTACCACAAATGAATTTCTTTATATATAGCAGTCATGCCCTCCTTGTAAAACAGATGTTTTCAAATAACCAACCACACTGAATTTTATGTTCTACTGAATTTCTGATTTCAAACAACGGTTAAGTATTCATCAAAAGCTGGCTGGCTGAGAATTTGTTTTAGAAAAAGTTTGTAGTCAACAACATTCACCAATACTGAAGAATAAATATACAAGATCTTCCAGCATTGGTCATTTTAAGTTTTAATGAAATGATTACTGAAAATGTGATCTCCTTGTCCTTTGTATTTTCATGAAACATAATATTTATTGTTTAAGTTTTTATTTGAAAATAACTCATTACGTAAAGGATACAATCAATAAAATTATTATTTAGCGATATAATACGAACCCACGTCAAAAGTATTTTTAAACTCAACCCACTATTTTGTAAATACTTTTCCGTCGAGGTATTTACTGATGTCCACTGTCTGAACATTATATTTTATGCTGCTGACTACTATTCAGTGCATATTTCATTATTTGCTTATTGGGGCCTGTTTTCTTGGCTGTTCCTTTCTTTCATCAGTGGTGTAATTTACACCTTGCAACCCTGCATTGCGAGGCCTCTGGTTCCCAGGGCCCAAAGCCCATGTTGCGTTATGGTTTTCATTCCTTGTAAGATCCGGTTTGTGCCTGATTGCACCCACAACAAAACAAACATTACAGAAAGTGTCATTATTTAAGGTGCTCGATGCTCATCGGCACCATTCATGATATAGCATATGTCACATCGACACTTTCACCTTTATCGGTGGCAAGGTGAAAGCATAAAGTAAATTGTGCTTCCTGCTCAGGAAAAATAAAATAAATTTGGCATAATAGCTCGAGTATTTTATTTTTGAATGTATTTTTACTGGTTTATTTACTTTACACACACCTGATTTTGCATATCTTTTCCTGTTTATTATTCTTCAATCCGGGAACGGGGCCCCTTGTAGTCTGGCTGCAGCCCATTAAGCCCATACGTAGATCCGGCTCTGATTTCTGATAATAATTACTTTCGTAGTTTGAATTTTCAACATTTTAGTTCCCGCAAAATGAACCGGTTCAAAGAACTTTAGAGTGCTGTTATCCAGAGATCAAGTAATTGTTATTCTATGATTGCCTATGAAATAGATCTCATAATTTTATTTATTAACTGACTTGTTCAGTTTTTGAATATCAGTTATTCTAAGAAATAACGGATTACACTTAAAGGTAATACGTATTCAAAATGATTAAAATACGTTTATCTATTATTAACGGTTAAATTATTCGAATTTAGTAGATTTTCTAAAGGTTTTGAAAATATTTTGTATTCGGCATCAGTATATTGCTTATAATTATATAAATTTTTAAATGAATTTTATGTTATTTTCAGATTAGAGTACAGTGAATGAAACCATTAAAAATATTTTAGTAGGAAACAACACGAAAGTACTTATGAGCATTTCATGAAAATTGCACTGAAATAGCGTCAAATAATATGATAAAATTGAAAATGAAGAATTTTTAATGCTGAAAAATTATGGTCACGTTCAGTAGGAAATTTTTAAAAGGCTATGACAACACGATAGAAGTGAATACTTTTAATTTTGTACCGTTATTTCAGACATTATTCGGTGATCAGGTAACAGGGGATATTAGTATTGTCATGAGAAATTATATTTATTCGCTTGTCTTGTATCATATAAAGTATATATTTTAAAATATACAATCATTTGTGAAATTTATATGTATTCTAAGATGAAACAATAGGTTATAGAAGGAAATACAAATACTACACAGATTCAAATTATTTTAAGAGGTCCGGCACTCCACAGGAGCCTGGCGTTAAACATGCGTTTATGTACCTTTTCTCAGAAACTGTTTGCATCTCATAAATGAATTTTTACAGTAGGCTGGTATGTAATTATCAATAAGACTTAATGGAGGGTTTTTATTTTTACCAAAAGTAAAATAATTATGAATTTTAAAATGTCCACCCCCATTTAGTTTAAAAGACGTTATCTGTGCTGTTTGTTGATATATCTTTATTCTCCATAAATGAGTAAACATGTTGAAATATACTAACGAAAATTTGAGGACCTTATATTATTAGTTTCTGAGAAAGGTATAAAGGAAAATATTGTATTTGAAAAACAGGCTTTAAAGGTAAAATCACTTATAATTTTGATTGATTTACTTTAATATCATTTTAGTGTACGAAACATTTTTGCCTTGCTTTGCCAGCTAATTTTCTTTTCATTATTTTAGCAATCTTAGCTCTTATGTATCTCAAGATGTTGCTATTCATTTAGTCCAGCGTGTCTAATTTTTAAAGCATGGCACACAATTGAAACCTGAATTATCACTACAATATTTTAAATGGATTAATTTACAGATGGCCCATATTGATTTAGTAATTGCCATATTTACCTTAATTTGTAGAATCTTTAAATTCCACAAACGGTAGATTTTGAAAATGACTCACATATGGCATTATTAACTGATCATTAGGTTTTGAGTTTTCAGTAGGCATTATTTGAATAACTCAGGTCAGCTTAACTTAAAAATTCATTAATTTCATTCATCAGGAAGATGGCAATACGGGTATGTTTTATGGTCATACGCTGCCAATTCAGTTTTTGCTTGAATTTTGCACCATGAATTTGTACCATGACACACAACTATGATGAGGCTCTATTTGTAGAAAAAGATGAAAATAATCAGTCAACAGCAGTTTTCATGTTAAAATCATTGATATTGTTTCTAATGGCCATAATTAATACTCTGAATTTTTAACAAATGTTTACCGTCGGCTTAGCCAGTCCACTTAGGTTTATTCCAATACTTAATTTTCCTCTATTTTTGAGATTCAAGATGTTCATACGCTTTTTGGATATGCCCAACGCACCATAATTTTCCACTGGTGTAGTTAGACTGCGCATTGGATGAAAACTGTTGAACACGTCAACATTTGTGTAATGAACGCCATAAATGGATCTTCAAATATCACCGCTACACCTTTCACTTTGTTCATACTTGTTCCACTATATTAGTATTATATATGATATCTAACAGAATTAAATGCAGAAATTCCACAATGTTTCGAAAACACTTGGAAGTCAATAACTTTCAGCATTACATTGGGTAGCTGTAACAATACCATTGAGGACTGTATCCTTCGTCATGAACCATCTAAGGCAACAATGTCTTCGTCTACTTTCGTTTGTGCTGCCCCTTAAACAGAATTTCATTGATTTTCAGGGTAAATTCAGAAAAGCGAACAACAATTCTGCATAAGTACGGAATTTTCAGGTGAGATGGCAGTTCATGGGTCCACAGAACATTTCTGCAGCTGAATCATTCCTTTAAATACCTGAAAGCAACACCAATCTGATATTCGAGTGAAAAGTTTATTTTTGACTTTTTAATTTATTGACGCATGGAAATCATATGTTTTTGTGCAAAATCAAGAGCAGTTCCATTATAATACACACCCAACTTTAGAAGCTCCAATGAGATGGAATAACAAGAAGCTACAACAGCAAAGTTCAATAAAGCTTTAACTATCAAATTTCACTTATTAAAACATTTGTTTCACATTCTTCTTAGACATACTTCATATAAACTGCTGTTGAAATATAATACGTTGAAGCACTTTGAATAAGCCAGTTTGTGTTGTCTGATGTGATAGCTGAATATTTTGATAACCATTTTAAACTTAATATTTTTGAAGCTAAATATTTAGATCATTTTGTCGTTAATAAACTACTGATAAATAATTTAATGAAAATGTAGATTAACTCTTGATAACAAATTAGAATTCACGACAAGTATAAGCAAGAATATCCCATTTACAACAAACCAAACGAAAAATAACTGTTCGAGTTGCCTTTTCTTTCTTCAAAGAAAAATCAGCCATTATGGGAAAAGATACTAATTAGACAAAAGAAATCGCGCTGTTATCGAAAATATATGATGAAAGATAGGTGTTCGGAGGAGCACTCGTCACGTCAAAGAGTGGCTTCTTTAAAAATAAATAAAAATACTTATTATTGTGGCTTACATATCATGGAATATTTTCAGCGCAGAAATGTTTGTACCTAAAATATAAAGTGAAATCGATCACAAAATTCATGCCGACCCCTTAAAGGAATTAAAAACTTCCGCTGCTGCTACTTCACACTTCATCGTGCTTTCTATTTGGATCAGCTGACATAATTAAATTGAATTTTG
>BMAO01024739.1:0-134875 GCA_019973975.1 Trichonephila clavata
TTATGTAATTCTATATTGTTTTATTCTGCAAATATTTCACATTATTGTGTTCAGGCAGCTTTACTACAAAAAATATTTTAGTCATTAAAAACACTAGTAGTAGATTTGAAATCAGCATAAAAAAATACATTAAAATCAAAACAATATTTAAGAATAGTGCGATAATTTCACAACAAAAAAGGAAGTCAGACACAAAAATTACGCTAAGAAATGAGTGTGTTCAGGACTTTTGCCAATACTGTATATATATACTGGTGTCCAAAAGTTAAGCATAATTGATAATTATGGAATAAAGAAGGAACTGTAAATCAGAATGGCGGGAAACGTGATATGTGAGAGAAAAATGGTTGTAAAATAAGGAAGCAAACCAAAAGAATGATAATAATTAATTTTATTATTCAAAGCAGCAGTTTGAAAGAAAACTGAGCATAGCAAAGATTCCACCTTAAAGAAAAAAATGAAAGAAAACATTAAATAAAATACTGATGCTGCACTTTAATAAGGCGTGTGATCACCTCTGACAGCTAAGCATATTGCCAGCGATATACTATAACTTGCTATGAGATGATGAATGAGTTGTGGGCTCAAACGGTTCCAACTTCTTGGAGAGCTCTCTTCAGTTCTGTAAGAGGTTGTGGGTGCGAAAGGGCTGCAATTTGTCTCCCGAGCATATCACATACATGCTCGATAGGACTTAAATCAGGGGAGTCGCAGGCCACGACATGCGCTGGATGTTTTCCGTTTCAAGGAAGTCATCAATCAGCACCTTTCGGTGACACGGCGCATTTTCATCCATGAATATAAAGTCAGGACCGACAGTACTTCGAAACAAGCGAACATAATGCTCAAGAACTTCGTCTGTGTATCCTTGAGCAGTCACAGACCCCGTGTCAAAGAAATGTAGTCTGTGCGGCCGTCATCATGATGCCTGCCTATATCATTGCTCCCTTGATGGAAAAGGATTATTTCCGTTATGTTTCTTGGTAAAAAACGTGTTCCACGTTCTCTCCATATCGTTGCTTGCCGAGAATCAATACTCAGACTAAACCGGACTCGTCACCGAACATCACATTGGCCACTCTCCCACAGTCCAATGCTGATGTTTCAAACTCCAGTTCAAACGTGGGCGTTTATGCGCAGACGTGAGGGGAATGCAAACTGCTGGTCTTCTGGAATACAGGCCAGCATGATTGAGTCTCCTGTAAACAGTTTGTCTCGAAATTCGTATTCCTGTGGCGACTGTGAGCGCCGAACCCAGTGCTCTGGCAGTACTGCCCCTCTGATGTCGCGCACTTATTACAAGATATCGGTCTTGGTGAGGGGTTGTGACTCTTGGTCGACCTGATACTGGTTGTCAGATAACATCTCCCGTTCCTTGAAACCTCTGCCACAGTCTTGAGATCACAGACTGTCCACATTCAGAATTCGCAACACTTCGGTTGTGATCGTGAGGATTCCAGCATTTCAACGATTCTTCTTTTCGTAAGCATGTCCAATTGGCGTCTTTGTGCCATCATTCACCTTGTTTGATGGTTAACAATGTTCCTTCGCACAGCAGTTGCACGAAACTTGTATGAAGTACCTATGCTGCGTGAATCGGTTTCTACGTGTTCCGGAATGCGCTGGTGTTTCGCGCAGGTCGTAGTCGATTGCAAAGTTTTGCATAAACCCAATGTTTCTTCTTCACCCAATTACTATCCGCAAAAAATTTTGGAATTATTTTACGAATATTTACTTCATGTTTTTTTGCATTTTACGATGTATGCTTTACTTTTGGACATTAGTGTATATGTATATATATATAATATATATATATATATATTTATATATATACATGGGAGACAGAAGTGTATAAGCTTATACCAATATCCTTTTAAGATATGTTTCAAAAATTTATTTAATTCACGATGGTCTTGAGCCCTTCGAGACATCGCGTGATGCTTAATTCTTTTCTTTCTCTTGCCTAACGAGAAATACCATTTAAATCACAAGTTTGTTGCTTAAAAATTGTAACGTTAACAGATTTCATGGTGATATGATGCAATATTACAGCTGCCAATGGATCTGATCAATATTCTCTGCACTTTAACACCAGAAAATCATATAATTAAAAGAGATTTCAGAAGAGCTTCATGAAGTAAAAAGGAATAAAGACCGAAATCTCTGGAATAAAAGAGAAGAATTTATTCTTTTTTTTATGAATCTCGGTGTGCGTTTGTGTATTATATAAAGAATAAAAAATAAATATATAAATAGCTATAATTGTAAATAAGCAAAGCGTAAGTAGAAGAACAAAATTAGACAGTATACGTAAGAAATGAGTTAGCCACAACAGTACAATAGCAAACTCTTAATCTTGTGGGTAGAGCATCGACGCCAGATCGGAAGGCATGAGTTCGATACCCGATGCCACCAAATACTCGCCGAGTACAAACAGAAAACGTGTTCGTTAAATCTGTGAATCCGAATGGTGTTGCCATCTATCGTGAGCAAAATCGTGCTGCCACCTTCATGGGCTCAAAGTTTAGGCTAATGACAGACATATCTCTAGCCCGTTGCCATTATGAATTTCGTGGGCCTCGATTTGACTACGTCAGACAGGTGGCATAAGCAACAGTAGCAACAACTCTTAGCCTTAGGAACTATGACTGCAGATTTAAAAAGTATTTTGGGGTCAGCCAAACTTTACCTGTAATATGCGTTTACTGCTAGGCTTTAGGGAAAGAGTATAGGGTATATGAATGTGTCATAATTTTTAGAAGATTAAATTAAAATCACCGTTAGCGTTTAGAAAAATTATAACAAGAATGAATATTACTAAATCGACTTACATAATATAGAAAAATTAAAATTATGTGGGCTTAAAGTGCTATTAAAATTTTAAATTATATACCCACTAAATCATGGCCCTTTTAACTTCCGGGCAATGCAGAAGCAACTTTGCGCACAACCGCATACAAATAAAACTTAATAAACAAACAAAATTATTTAAAGTTATAACTTTGTATACTTGAAAACCTAAATTATTTTATACGAAGATTTTGGAAGGAATAGTATACTTAATGTTAAAGAACAATGCACAAAAATAAATTAATATATTTTTAAAATTATGTAAATTGTGGCGTCATCTTATGATTGCATATTTTATATACATATATGATACATTTACATATATAATTGCATTTTGTTATATTTATATTGATTTAATGATTACATCAATATGATCTTATCGAATTTATATAAATATTCCTGAATCTAAGAGGCATGTATTCTTATTTTTTAAAAGCAGTATTGAGACACCACGTATTCAGATCACACATAGCGAAATTTATATGCGGATAAAATGTGAAATCATTCGTTTCTGTAACGAAATAATTCACAATAGGTTTTTTAAATATATTTAGAACTAACCTGCTTCCGTATTTTCAATAACAGCATTAGCGACACATAACAATCTTTCTTTTCTGGTACCAGATAAACAAAACGAACAAACATCAATTTTTCTGTAAAGAGTTTTATTAATACTTTAAATTTCTTTTCGTTCAATCCGTTTCCCAGAGGGATTCCCACACAAGAACTCATTCATTCTTATAACTCTCGAACCAGGATAGCCATTTGAATTTTCCGCTAGCGGTGGAGAATCTTTTCGTATTGTTCTTCGTTAAGAGCTTTATAGTGTAATGTATCTGGAGTGTGTACGAACGGCCCGCCTGGGAGATATTTGAAGGGGAAATGAACTAAGTTGCGACAAAAACAACGTCAGTGGCGATTTTTCACTTCTACTGACATCAAAGTGCCACTGTTTATTTTATCTTTTTTAAGCTTCTATTGTTTTGTTTGCTGAAAAAGAAACTGTATGGTTTTACTCTCGAGAAATACACTTTGGGAAAATGAATTGCGGATAGGGATTAACAACAAACTTTCAGAACAATATATATATATATATATATATATATATATATATATATATATATATATATATATATATATATATATATATAACAGCAAAGAGAGATATATTTGATATATAGTATTATTTACGGTTTTTGCATTCATTCTATACCCAAGTTAAAAGTAAGATTTTTAATTCTATTACACATATTATTTATATTATTATTCTTATTATAGATGATATGTATATTATAAATGTATTTAAAGTTTTACAAAATTACATATTATTGTTTTCGGTAATTCATTAGTAAATTAATTTTAAAATGGTATTTTTGTTAGACATTTTTATCGAATTTAATTATATAACACATGTGTACTAATGAAATTTTGCAAACTTATTTTGCGAAGGAAATATCAAATTTATATTTTGATCTGTAACTTTTATTTTTCTTTTAAATGAAGCACAATTTCCTTATTGTGATTACAGCAATCAATCATGCAATTTTTCATTTACAAAAGCTATAGTACCCAATTGAAAAATGTTTGCTTTTTGCACTTCATTTTTTCAAGCTTATATTCGTCTAAGATTAGCACAACAAGTTCTGCGACATATTAGTCCTTGAATTCCAAGCATTTCTGTTATTTTTTTTTGTCTTAGAATATTTGACTACATGCCAATGATAACCTAAGTAACCATCGAAGGAGACCAAAATATAACTGAATATTATTCAAATAAACTATTTTTAAATTATTGAATGTTCTTTGATTGTTAATATTATTACTAAACCTTCATAACCTGCTAATAAGTAAAAAGTTGTAAAAATATTTTAAAATAAGCTTTATTTGTAAAATAGAACAAATCATTTATCTTTATACATATAATATTTTATATTACAAAAGTACTTAAAAGTAAATATATTTGGTGTTTTCTTATGTAAGCATAAATGCATTAGAAAAATTGTCATGTTAGAAAGATTAAATCCTGTAGCTGGAGTTTAGTTTTTACAAGCCCAAAATATATCATTAAAATTTTTAAATAAAATTAAGTTAAAATGAGAAAATTCAATCAAGGTATACCTTACAGTTACTGAGCAAACGCAATCGTAAGAAGAAAAATGTTTCCCATTTACATATTAAGTATTCCAGCAATTGAGAGATATTTTGCTATCATAAAATTTACTATGCAGTTGAAGATGTAATAAAGCTATGTATTGTTTTTTGACAACTGTATTTACTAATGTTTATTTACTGTGCTTAATTATCTACTTTAAAAATTATTTTGGAAAGCTATAGATATTTAATTTTTTTTAGTGTTTCGTTGTGACAGTGTTGCACCTTGAAAATATTTATCTAAGAAAAAAGGAGCATTTTTAATGTTGACAAATTTATGAGTATCGTGAGCCGCTGGTAGTTTGAAAAATATTAATGATACAAATAATAAATTTACTCGTAAGTCAAAAATTGCTATTAGGTTTATTCTATATGGACTTCAACTAAGATGAGTGAAATGCTCAATGAAGTTTTATACTTTTACATAAATTAATAACAGTTTCTACCCCAAAATATAATTTCAAAAAAATATACACATCTTGAAATGCTTTTTGTCGTATCGAAAAAGAAACTATTAAAAAGAAAGCATATTTTACAAAAAATATATTCACATTTTTAAAGTAAACAAATGCTTAATTTTTTTTAAATTTAAGAATTTAAATTATATTTAACTATCTGTGTAACATTTTGCGTACGTCATTTCTCTTAGATTTTTATGATCAAAATGCAAAAATGTCGATACCTAAAAAAAACGAGGCGTTCAATATATTTCTACAAAATTGAACACGAAATATTGGTAAATGTCAAAAAAATCGTGGTAAAAAGATATTTTTTTTCATGATTTCTGGAAGAAAGATTTCCTTGCATTTGGTTCCAAAATGACAAATCTGCTGTCTTTGGGGGCTTCCTAACGAGCGCCTCTAAGACAGCAAAAAATAAATGGTTGTGAGAATGAAGATGAATGGTTGGTGCAAACAAAAATAAAATCTGTGGCTTGAAAACAACTAGCATACGGGAGAAATACTATTAGAAATAGTTTTGTTTTGTTAAACGTGCAATGGATAAAGTCCATAAGAGTTGGGATAAATATGACGAAAAATGATCAAATTATCTCATGAAAAATGAGAAATTTTTATAATGTATCAAAATTTAAATGTCTTCGGAAAAAAAGAAAAGAAAACTTTAACTCAATATCTGAGTTATGCTTTGCTATTATCAGATATCATCAGGAATGTGAAAAAAAAAGAAACTGCTTTATATTAAATAGAATCATACCCTTGAAGCATGATATTGAACGTAGTTAGGTGAAGTACTAGATAAAAGAAAGATGTTCTCTTTATTTTAATTATAGATCTAAAACATGAACACATTCTCCTAAGTAAGCCTAATGTTGTATTTTAGCAAATTTAATTTAATAAAACTGCTATAAAAAGTATACCAAAAAATAATCATCTAGCATAATAAACTTATTTAAGAGCCAATATATTTAACTAAATCTTAGCTTACCAAAAGCCCAAAAAAATCTCTTTGTTTCTAATTAAGTTAAAATGAATAATGCTCTAGAGGAAAAGATTCAAGATAAAGAATTCAGTAGGATGAAAATAATTGCCTAAAATAGAGAGAAGGAGAGATAATATATAAAAAAGCGTGTTATGTAATTTCTTTTTAAATAATACATAGTATGGCAAAACACTTATTTTCCCATTAATGAAGGTGAAAATAAAACTATATACACGTATGTTTATGAAAATATGTTTGTGCACAATAATTATTCAAACTTTGAATAGTAAAGCATTTTAGTATTTTACATATGCTTCTCAATTTTAATCATTGCTCTGTTTGAATTTTACAGGATTTAATGTTTTAGAATTTCATATCATTTGTAACTATGTCTTTTGTATTTAGCATATTTCTAACTAAAATATAATCCTTAAAAACATTTCTTACAACGTTTGAAAGAATTTGTACTTATGCTAAGATATTCAAAACAATTTGTTTCCATTGTACATATACTTTTATTTATAATGCTACTCATTTTTTAAAATTAAGGATAATGTGCATTAGATTTTCTTTTATTAATATTCTTATGAGAAAATGTAGCTCATTTATTCAGCACTATATTAATTAAAGCATATTTGTTTTATTTCTAAATTTTCTTAAAACATTGAAAATCAAATCAAACATCTTGGAAATATTTTAAAAGAACCGAAGTATCAAAAGGAAAATATATGAATAGATTTCATTCCATGAGTTTTTCCGAGAATTACAAACATTTACACAAAGCCCTGTATTTTCTTTTGAAGCATAATGTTTTCCTTTCAATTTCGATTGCTGAGAAAAATAAGACTATCCACAAAGATAAACTAAATTAGAGACATTTTTGTAAGTCTCCTCAAGGAAAAGGGTTTCTTAGAATTCTTTGAAAACTATTTAGTTTGAATGTTTTGTTTCACCTTATTAAAATCAAATATTTTCTCATAAGGAATATTTTTCTGGCAATTGAACTTTTTTTATTCCAAGCTAAAAAAATATGACATTTTCATGACTTCACTAAAAATAAAGTTTAACTTCTAAAATTCCTTAATATTAAAAAATATCAATATCATTAGAAAAGAATTACTATAGTTTTCAAAATTGTTCTCAAAGTTAAAAAAGCACCCGGAAATATTACCAAATACTGACATTTATATTGTCATAATCAATCATGTTTTACTTTTTAAAAGATTAGTCTGTTTCATGAATTTCTACTTAATATATTTATGTAACATTATATATTTATAAATTAAATGAATATAATTTTTCCTTTACAAAGTTCACCGTTTGAATTAAATTTTCATGCTATTAATCATCATAAATCGTCATTAAGAGAGATAATAATAGGGGTTTTCATTTATCTAAAAAGAATTGAGTGATATATTTTTCTTTATAAAAAAAATTGCTGTACTAAAAATTTAATTTTGAAAATGTGTAATACAGATACAATGTCACACACATACATAGTTTAATGTATTGCATTTATTTCATATTATTTAAAATAAAAATAACATATGTGATGATGAGTTTTTAATTATACAGTCATAATGGAAAGATATATGAAAATAACAGGGAACCTGCAGTATAATCGTCAAATAAGAAACAAATATAAGTGTAAAATCCATATTTATACATTCTAAAAATAGTATTTTTCTTTTAAGGAAACGTTTTTTTTTTGAACAATTCAACTCATGTTCACAGCTCTTATTAAATTATTTTAACTTAAAAGAGTAACATTAATATTATACAGGACGTTGGTTTGATAGCTGAAAATTATTATACACAGCTACGCTATTTCTTTTAAATGTATTTTCAATGATCTAGATATAATTCAATCATATGTAAAAAAAAAGATTCTAAACATTTAATGGAAATCAAAATGTTTAGGGTTGCATTAATTAATTTTTTTGATGGCAATAATATAATTGTGTGTGAGTATTTCCTTAGAAAATCATCTGCAGATAATGCATGGTGTAATCTCTAAGCTCGGCGGTCATATTGAATGTTCCTCAAGAGGAAGGGAATGTAGAGTGGAAAAATATCACACAAAGTTTTTCTAATATTTTGTGTATGTATTATTATTATTTTCTTTTTTTTGTAACATTTTTGTGCATTGTACAGTGTCAAAAGTACCCCTATCGGGAAATTTTAAAACTTTTTTTTTCGAATTTTACTTTTTATGTCATTATTAGTTCTCCATACCACGTTTAGTTCTCTTTCTTTTGTTATATTTTATTATTGATTTACAGGTATCTCTGAATAGTTTAAGTTTTAAAAAAATCACGTTGTTTATGTAAAGAACATTTAAGATTCTTATTGTTACATAAATATTTTAGTTTTTGTAAATATTCCTGAAATTCTTGCATGTCTTGGTATAAAAAGTAGGTTTTTTTTGTTTAAATTATAGGAATACAATTTAATTTTTAGCATCGCAATTTTTCTTTAGAACTCTTAATGTCTTATTAATCATGAACTTTGAATAAAAACTCTAAATATGAAAAGACCCAAAAGAGTTTTTGAATAAGATTAAGTGGGATGCATTGTTTTTATAAGAAACTCGCGTGACTGGCTAAAATCAGTTTTATCTACAGAAGCAATTCAGATTTTTAACGGAAGAATACAATGTCGTGATTATTTTAACAGCATAAGAGCATTGAGCACATCTGTTAAGCAAAGTTTTTCTTAAGCAAAGTTGAATGTTATTACATAAATTTGCTTGGGTTATGTGCTTTGCATTTTATTTTAATAATTTCTGCTTAAAACGTTTATTGATCAATTCCGAAATACATTTTTCTGTCCCTATGTGCTTACTGTATAGATATTTAATAGAAGCAGTTTCTCATCTTTTATGCCTAATGTTTGTGTTAGTTACAGTGGATTTAACCAGAAATATATTTTACTGCTTTCTTCCCGAAATATATTTTTCTGTTGCATATTTATTTTTCACCTTTATCATTAGAGACAAATTTCTATTTTTCTGATGTTTTCCATTTAAGAAACTGACAATTTTATTTTTAAATTGCCTGTTCTTTTTTCTGTTCTAACCTAAAATTTTAGCAATAAACTGCCTCTAAACAGATATATTTTTGCAAAAAGTTATTGAAAATTACGCCATTGCAATTATTTTGTGAAACTAACAATAGTTAGTTAAATAAATTGCTTAAGTACATTTTCATAAAAAATAAAACAAGTTTACTTAGCACAAATTATTGATAAACATTTATTCTATTAGTCAAACATATTTGCTGTATTGGTTGCCATTATTGGTAGATAAACTTTCATTTTAATGGTAATTAAAAATTACCTATTTATAAGTTTGTAATATCAACTGAGATTAGCATTTAAAAAGAGGAAATTCTTACGATACATTAATTACTTAAGTATTTTTTTTTTACATAATAATGTATACAACTAACAGGCTAAACAGATATTAAACAGATTTTAGGCATTCACCTGCATTGGGAAAATCTAAACAAAATAATTTACGGTTTTTCTCAGCCTTCTAATTAAAAAAATAAAAATTAAGATGTATAGGGTAAAAAGATAATGAAGCATAAAAATATGGTCAATAATGAATTGCACTCAGATTTTCCAATGGAAAATTTAAAACGAAAAATTATGATAAAATAAAATATTTTTTTAATATTTTAAACAATAAAGTTGATTTATATGTACGTAAAATCAGCCTTTTGAACGATTTTGATTGAAATAACAATCACTTTTGCTCATCAAAACTATATTTTATTATAAAAAAAAATAATTCACAGTTATAATATCCACAAGAAGGAAAACTTTAAAAAAAATTAATTTGAACAAAGTTATTGATACACACTTAAAACTAGTAAGATTATTCAAAGTTGAATTTTGGTTACAGAAAAGGCAATCATTTGGAAATCGTTATTTTAATTTACAAAAGCTTCATGCATGGGGACTGTAAGAAGTCGATTACAAAAAGGTTTGTATTTTAAATTAAATATACTCACTGTGTAAAATTGGTTATATTTTCAAGCTTATATGCATGCGTAGACATCCTAATACATCGTTTACTTCATCTAAACAATGAACGCTCAAGAAATAATGATTAGTTTTTATCGTTTGAAAAATGATGCTGCCATCGACGCTAATTATTATTATAGTCTTTTTATTACTTATTTTTTAATTATTAACCTTTTAACGGTTATGCTTATTTCGGGAATGGCACTAGTACTTCAAATTGTCACGCCCGAGTATTATACGAGGTAATTTTTATTTTTATTGCATCTTATTGCTATAACTGAATACATATTGAGAGAAGTTTATTTCGGCTTCATCTATTTGTTAATCTCAAATCTATCGCGGGAAATTAATTTATTTTAAAAGTTAATTGATAGTTAAGAAAAATATACAAAATTTAATTACTACACTATTATTAAGTATTCATTTGTATAGATTTTTATTTATTTTGGAAAATAATGCTCTGCTGGAAGTGAACCTTCCCACTGCCACGCTACATGTAGCCACATCCAAAGAATATGTAGTGGCTACAAACCCTTAAAACACTTTATGCATGTGTAATTCAAAATATCAATATTTAACTATTAAGAAGTATATTTTATTTTGTACTAAATATTTGATTTTTGCAATAAAAAAATCTGACAATTTAGGTACCGAAATCGTCAAAATAACTTGACAGTTATAGGGATAATATATACATTATTATGTTGGATAAACTTTAGCTAAGAGAACCTATGTCTTATCAGATAGAATATAATCAAAATATTATCGGAAATATATATGCTAAATAATTATGGTAAATACTTCATCAGTACACTTTAAATCAGTTTTAACAATAAATTGTAATATAACAAAACTTTCTAAATTTTCAAAAAATAATAATAATCATTATTATTATTAATTTTTATTCTACTTTTTTCTATGAACTTGAAAATACTCAAAATTTGTACTTACATAAATTTATATTGTTAAATCGCATGATTAAATTAAATTATAAATTTTTCATCTTTTTTCAGAAATTGTAAAAATACAGTTAGTATTTTTTTAAATAATTACAGATTTGAAGTTTTCTATATTTTATTTCAATTTATTTATAATCCATGAAATAATCTGATGTAAATATACATTTTAACTGTTTTCTGAAAACAATTCTTTCTTTTACTATCACACATATTTAAAAGTTACAGTAGATCTAATTGATTATTACATCACGATTAATGCAAATTATAACAAATTTAAGCAATTTTAATGAGTTCCTTTAAGAAATTAACTTTCACCCAATATTATACATATTAATTTATGCTGTGAGCAGTTACAAACTATATTCTCTAGAGGTGTTACAAGTTCCACTTCTCCATGATCACTTTTCCGTTTATTCGAGGTTATTCCAGAAGGGCAGTATTGTTTGGGGTGACATCCGGGTTAAAAATTACTTTGTAAGTTAATTGTGTTTCACGTTAGGGAGAACTTTAATTACGACTTCTTACTTAATTCTATTCAAACTGTCATCGTGCTTTCCAAGCAAACAACGCAAAGAGAGGAATTACGAAACATTTGTTTTGTTCTTAAATCTAGCAGAAAATAGTACTCATCAAATCAGAGATTCAATCTAATTATTTTGCTTGGGATAGATTGCATGTTAGCCTGGAGTCAACTGTATAAGAAATGTATGTTGATTCTTTGAATTAAATGAGTGTATTTTCTTATCTTGAGTTAATTGAGAGGTTGAGTGCTACTATTTATAGTTGTGATAATTAACAGTACTTTTCACAATAGTATTAAAACTGTACAATATTTTATTTATTTGCTGTTTTCAACTTTGAAATATAATTTTAATTTAATTAAACACTCATTTTGAAATTAGGTTGATATAATTTCTAATTTAACTAAATAATTATTTTCTAATTTAGTTAATTAATTTCTAATTAACTAATTATTTTCTAATTTAATTAATTAATTTCTAATTAACTAATTAATTTCTAATTAACTACTTAATTTCTAATTAGCTAATTAATTTTTAATTGGCTAATTAATTTCTAATTAGCTTACAATTTAAACATGTCCATTTATTAAATTGTTTTAAAATGTATTCTTTGTTACAAAAATATCAAACATTTTGAATCATATATCAAAATCTAATGCTTTGTTTGTGTTGTTCGTATGTGTCATTTTTGAACTAGATGATCAAGTCAAAACTTTAAAAAAAAACTTATTTTTTAATGAAATTATTTTTTGTAATTGAATAGAAATTTAATATAAAATATTTTATGCTAATTAAATAACACCGTAAGTAACTTGCTAGTTTAATTTTGTCTATGTATACTTTACATTAAAAGCTTACGGAGGCTGCGGTAGCCTGATAGGCTAGGTTGATCACGGACTCATGATCGGAGTGTTATGAGTTCAGGACTCTGTGCTCCTGAAGACCCGCTGTGTAGAGAGGCTGATGTATGTTAAATCTGTAAATGCTCAAATTTTAATTGGTGTGGCATGGTTGTTCGGACAGGAGGTGCCATATCAGGTGCCATCCACTTTACTTGACACAATGATTCAAAATTATCAGGCTCATCACCAGTAGCCCTCGTCTTATTCTATAAAGTGACGTCAATAAACACACACTCACTAAAGGCTTAAGAAATTGAGCTGTGCGTTGTTAAAAAAATTATAAGAAAAATAATACTTAAGAGTTCTTAATTTATGTGTTATACTCCTTCTCTTTCTTACTTGTATTTCTTCTAATGAGATTATTGGTTATAAGTAGGGCCCTTCAGCTGTGGCGTGCAAACCCAGCCTACCAATATGATTCAGCGTGCCTCACAGTAATACATTTTTGAAACTATTCGATTTCCGTCATAATGCCTGCAGAGTTAGAAGTAAATAACATAGATTTATAGTTTTATTATATGTTAATTGTGTGTCATTTAAATATATTTCTTAACATTAAAAAATAAACAGCATATATATATAGTGTATTACTATTTCTTCAACAAAAATAAAAAAAATTAAAATTGTACATATATTATGAATTTTTAAATATATTTAGTATAATAAGAAATAAAAACAACATAAAATATAAATTTTTCTCTTTAATGTAGTTAATTAAAAAATTAAAATTAAAATTTTAAGGTGATTCTAGTACTTGAACCGTTCTATTTTCACATAACAAAATGAGGAGTGTAATGTGTGACTGTCAATTTGACACGATTTTGAGCATTCAGGTGTTAAACAATTTCTTTGCTGACTCAAAATATTTTTCATATGGGGAAAGATTTTATTATTTAGATATGTAAAACCAAACGAGAGAAGTAGAGTACATGCTATTTTTTCTTTTCAAACATTTAAATTTTTCCAGCAACAACATTTAATTATTTACAAAATAGCTGTAAATGTCTTTTTAGAGTTATCATTCAGATTTTTTCGTAATTCTGCAAATGTCCATAATTCTGAAGATGATTGCCAGATAAAGTCCATTACAAATTTATTTCCTTTCCTCACCCTCAAAAATTGACAAATTTGTATAGTAGCGCAGAGTGCCGCTAAATATTGTACTGCATGCCACATGTGGCACGCGTACCATAGGTTGCG
This sequence comes from Trichonephila clavata, assembly GCA_019973975.1. Taxonomy (NCBI): domain Eukaryota; kingdom Metazoa; phylum Arthropoda; class Arachnida; order Araneae; family Nephilidae; genus Trichonephila; species Trichonephila clavata. Next base: position 14,053 of record BMAO01024739.1, read on the forward strand.
TCCCCTGGTTTTAAGCATTGTGGCTAGATTACGATAAAACTAGAGAGAATAGTAGGGTTTAATAGTAGGAATAAAAGCTCTGCTAATAAATTAAATAAGTTACTGAAAAAATTAGAATAAAAACAAAAGAAACTTGAAATACGTTGTCATTTCTGATTTAAACTAATTTAAAAAAACGTTTTTTTAATAAAACAAAATGTATTTTTTTTCTTAAGAAATTACTTGGAATCAACGGTTTGTTGTTGAGTTAAGGTTTCTGCACATTTGATCTAACACGGAATTTGATTTAAGAACTATAAATATAGTTTGACCTTCATTAATTTAATTCCATATATAACACTAATTTTATACCACAGCTTTCTTTTCAAATATAAATAGAATTATTTTATCACACATTAAAAAAATAATATGAAACATATTTCGTTATATGTATATCTTTTTTATACATATTATGTGCTTTGTTTCATGGAAAAATCAATTTGGATAAGAGAGTGTATTAAAACTTTTACAGCCTTTAAATTTTGAAAAGTTAAGTTTTTGGACAACAGATTGTTCTTTCATATGAATAATCCAGACATCGTTTTTATATCCCTCTTTTCACTGAAACTTCAAAAAATATGTTCATGGTTAACCTAAAAAGGCATTTTATTTCAAAATAAAACTAGCATTTGAGATCGAAGGACGGTATCTCAGTATCTCTCGTGGAAATTCTTTGACTTGAAGAAAACCTTATTATATTCGGAAGTGTGAAAATCAATAGAGTTTTTCCCCAATAGGGAAACCAAAAAATCCATTGTTTGTGAGTTTACTTTTGTTCCCATGCTTTTGATTCTTGTGTAACATGATCAGGATAATCAATAACGAAAAATAAAAGAATCATCTCTTTCTTTTTTTTTTTTTTTTGTTCATTTCAATTGTTTTTCTGGTGGAAATATTCCCAGATATTGATCAGAAAGAGGGGAATCTCATTCTTCTTAATGAAATTATGAAATAATATATAAGTAGTTTTATTAGTAAAATAAAGTTTTGAAATAAGTAATATATTTACAGACCAAATATATAACTTATTAAATTTTTTACATTCGAGTTATTAAAAGACATACTCAAGAATGTTTTCATAAATTAAGCTGAACACGTACTATAAAAATATGAAAACGCAATTTCAGTTTGATGGTTGGTTCTAATAATAATTGATATAGTTTTATTTTAATAATTATTTATCATAATACTTGAAATAATAATAGTTTGGTAATTGAAGAATAGTATTAATACGTCGTATAAGGATATATTGATGCTTTTTATAAACCTTGATGCAATAAAATTTCGATGTATAATTATAATACCATTGGTTATATGTAGGAATCCACTTGGTAAAACGTTATTTCTATATTTATTGGAAATAAAATCTTACATAATATATATACTGTGTTTTGTGCATTGGATATATTTATCAATTTAAAATAACATCGAATAATGAGAGTCAAATAAGTTCTAAAATAGATCTGAATTTTTTTTTGGTGAGGAGGATTTAAAAACTATTTTATATACAACGCCAATTATTCCTACAAAACTCTTTTAAAATGATACAACATTTATAATACAAGAAACATCAGTAGTTTGATTTATGTAAATTTAATGTAATTAAGTGAAATATGTGTATTATTATAAAAAATATCGAAGGTCATGTTGCTTGAAAGATGTTGCATATTTTATTGATTAAATAAATTATGCACAATATCTGTCCTAGACGAAAGCATTTCGGGGAAATTTTGCAAATATCAGTTTTTATGCATATAACCTAGAATATTGAATTTTGTTAGTGAAAAACTCAAAATTCAAAAGTAGGGAGAGAGAAGGGTTATAAATATTTTGATAAATTTGAGAAAAAAATCTAAACAATCATTTTCTATGAAAATGAAAACTATATTTTCCATATTTTTAATTTTTCGTTAGTGAATAATTTATTAAATATTGTGGCGTAGCTAAAAATCTAATTTGTATCCTTATATATTGATGGTCCCTTACATGTTAAATGAAATGTCAAAAGAGGTAAAATTTCCTTATTAAATTTCTCAAAACATAAGTATTGCTTAAGCTGTTCGAAAATGTAAAATTACATTTGAATATTCTCATCTTGAAAAAAAAATCCCCGAATAATATACCACTGCTATAAAATGAAGTTTACTTCTTTTTTAAAAAGTACTATTCCTCTGAAAAATCCTTGGCGTATTTTTTTCATAAACTGGAAAGGAAACACAATGGAAACCCATCAAATTCCAGATGTGCGATTACCAAAACACTTTCTTCAGGACACTTCTCACGTCGCTGTAAATAGAGTAGTATTACAGCAGTAAAACATCGCCATACAACACCGACTGCATCGAAATGCATGAGACTCCACACCATACTGGCTCAATATATGCCAATAGGACTACATGGGTTTTGAAATTAGATTTCCTCTTGTACTATACAGGATGATTTTATGCTGCTGGGTGTTTACGGCATCCTATTACAGCGCACACTGATCTTACCATTGCCGGACGTTTTGATATGAAGTAGGAAATAGAAAAGAACATTTTCTCGCCATTTTCTGATATTGCTAGATAGTAAAAGGTTTATTTGAGCGAAAACTTAGTAATCTAATCGCAAGAGAAAGCAAGAAAGATAGATTTTTTTTCTTGCATTTATCCATTAGTATTAGTAATTTGTGTGAATTTGATATTAACTGAATTTACTGTTTTCCATATTAGAGCTATTTCCAAAATGTATGATTTAGTTTTTTTCAATGCATCTAATGAATAATATAATATTCGTAATGGATACTAAAAAGTACAAAATGTTCAAAAGATTTTAGAATTTATGTTTATATTTGGAATCACTTTGCATATAATAGTACTATTAAATTTTTTCATGTCCAGTGTTATTCACTACCAGAGTGACAGACTAGTAGGGTGTGTAGGGGGCATATAGACGACTCAGAATCATATAGGAATGCATGGCCACAAATGCCAAAATTTCGAGCTATGATGCAAAGAAGAAGAAAAAAATAGCAGAAATAGCAACACATGGGACAGAAAACATTTTATTGAAAGGTTTGTACTACAAAAGGTACTCAAAATTACGACCAAAAGTCGTCTGGTAGGTCTGACAGTGACGCTACATGGAATTCCTTACGTTCTGGAAGATTCATGGAATGTTATGTATTCTCTTTGAAGCTACAGCTTTTCAACCGTTTCCTTCAACTGAAGGAACACGCGTCCCGGACGCCAAACTCTTTATATAAACCTAGAAGAATCAGTTCATGCCCTTTCGAAAACCACTTAATATATTTTCTGTCTCATTAGCATATTGTTGTTTCTGTTCTTTGCTTCTTTGCACCATAGCCTGCATCTGCGCAATTTGTGACCCTGCATTCCTATGTGATCCCCCCCCCCCAGGAATCGTCTCTATCCCCAACACACTATAAGTTTGTCGGTCTGGTAGCAAACCAACCAGTAAATATGACAAAATTTTAAAATATGTGAAAGATTTCTTTGAATGATTTCTTAAAAGATCCGTGGTTATTGTCGTTTTTGATCCCAGATGATATAGCTAAGGTACACCATTCATAAAACCAAAGATTTTATGACAAAGAGAAAGGAGAAGATTCAGTTTATCCGAGGACCTTGGGCACCCAAAGGAGAAGACAGACTTAGCCCCAACTGCACATGCACTTTAGTTGAGCAAAATAAAATGGTCTTAATACCTTGGGTGACCCTACCCGAATCCTCCCGAGTACCTCGCCCATTCAACTCAAGTACAACTTTCTTCAATTTCAGTCAGCGAGCAGATCTTGGGAAGGATAAAGGATTAACATTTACGGACAAGTTTATGCGAAAAATTAATATTTAAAATGCTATTATCAATCTAACCATGTTTGTTCAGTTTTAATGCTTTTTGATTAAATTTATTGTTCCTGATATATCTCTGCCTCAAAATGGATAGTTTGATTACTTGAAAGAATTTTTAAGTTTATGCTAAGAAAATATATTTACAATGAAAAAAAAACTACATGGTATTCATGATCCCGGGTAAATGTAATAACTGATAAATATTATGATTGATAGCACAGTTTTATAATTGAATTCAAACTAGCACAATATATGTTAAGAATTTTAAAATTATTTTTTATGAAATTTTTAAATATTTTTTGTTACAGAACAGAAACATTTCAACATATTAGATGTTTAAAATATGTACAAATAATTATAAATTATTTTATATCAAGTCACAAATTGAACACACAATACATGAATATATTTAAAAAAGCTAAATTTGAAAAAGAAAAAAGAAAGAAACCCCTCACTTAGTAAGCACAATAATTTTTTTAAAGAAATAATTTACTTTACAGGGTACCCTTCACAAAACGGAAAACAAAGAGAGTAGAAATGTCTGATTGTGGACCTTCTATATATATATATAAGTTCAATGCGTAATTGGCACTCCTGTCACGAATACATGCTACCATGAGTCACACATTTTTTGAAACTTTGTCCCACATAAGGCTCAAAGTCCTTACTTTAAATGTATTTGGAAAATAAAGTGCTGGCTTAGATATCCAATTCATAAATTGATCATGGGGGAAAATGACGATGCCTGTGATTTTCGTAGATAATGTCCCTAGGGTAGCTTTATAGTGCTGCGTTAATGAATAATCATAATCAATCATTCATTGGCATAATGACTAATTAGAAGAAATCTTAATGGTGGCCTGCTATATCAACTCATATTTGTCACCATTCTCCGAATATCTTAGTGCTACTTGTGATCTTACATTTTTACATAACTTAATAAATCTTGCAAAATTTGTCCCCAAAGAAAAAATAATAAATGTAAGAGAATAAAAATAAAGCCGTACAATGAAAGGTAAAATCATTGAAAAGTATACGCGTGGTTGATGCAGAACGTAAATTGGTCTTCCTCAATAGTTTTGTACTATCTTCAAGAATGTGCAATATTAAGAGAAAAAAATGCTTCGATGAGAGCTTTTAAGATTATTACTCTCTATTGCGTATTCCCATTGATGCTGAAAGGTTGTTACTAATATTAACACAGAAAATGAAAATATCCTTTATGAGAAGACAAAAGAGATTTTTCCTGACACCGTTAAGATTTAAGGATCATCAAAAGAAGAAATGTATAATGAAGCTATGAGTGATTCAAAAATCACAACGTTGTCAAACACTGTGAAGCAGTTCACTCTGACAGTGAAATGTCATTGAAAAAAAATCTGTAGAATCCGATATTTACCTGAAGCAAGAGGGTTTTAGTTATGACAAAACAGGATCTTCTGGGGAAAAGATTTGTGGTTAACCTGCATCAAGATAGATGAAAATGCATTATCCGGTCGCATGCCAATGATAAACCATTTCTTGCTACTAAGACGTGAAAATTGATTTACTGTTTGTTTATCATTCAAAAACTATCATAACTTTCAGAAAGGCAATGTTTGGAACAGCAGGTTAACTGGGAAAGGGAGGTCCATGAACAAGATCCATGGTTGTGTTGGTGTTTCTGTGAAATAGTATTTGCTTGAATCTTCCGCTCTATGTGTCACATGTTTAACGACAACATTCCTTCCTATGCTCCAGGCCTACATAATGAACCTTGAACATAAATTCATCAACATCCACTTTATTTGTCTTCCAACACTCCAAGGATCATCAAATAAGAAGCTCTATAATGAAGCATTCTTTAAGCGTTGATTTGAGTTGACTGATTTGGTCAATATTTTCTCAGAGAGTTTGAGAAACATCACTTCTGTATTGTTGTCTTTCATAAGGTAATCGAAAATACAAGTAATGGTTTTATTAAGAAAAATCACACTTCTGCTTAGAGGAATATTTGGACATACAGCCTTGTCAAATGTGATATTGAAAAGCTTGTTACAGTAGCTTTCGAGCCTGTAACAAACAAAATTATCTAGTAAGTGAGAGAGCTGATACCGAACAGAATTCGGAGTTAGTATTATTTTCATTGAAAATGCTATGGATATAATGAAGATAAGAGTTTTCCGAGAAAGTAGAGGGAGCAGCATATCAGTATCTTGTGGTACAATAAGGTAAATACTGAAAGAGATTGTAACTGCTGTGTGCACCATATAAGCAGAAGCATCATCCAAATGAGATAGTGGATTTATACAAACTACAAATATATTTTTTATGATAATGATAAATCGCATTTTTATAAATTTTTCAAACGTCCAAAGAGTAATATTTCTAAAGAATGATTTTAGTAAAAATTAGGTTAGTAACAATTGATTGTAGTAATAGTTTCGTTTTCTCCCCAAGTTGAATTCAGCTTCCAGTTGGTTGGTTAATTCCATGATTCCATAAAATATGACTTTTTAAACTCCTTAACTGATAGCTTTTATATAAATTTCTTCTCATAAACATTATAACTTTTTGTGTATTCTTTCAGCATGTGATGCATTATTGGGTTTTACATTCTATGTGATAAATTTCATAATGTAGGTAATCTATGTGAGACAAATTCGATAATACCATGTAGCGGTGGTTCCTATATAAGCCAGTAGCAGCCTCCTGAATAAAGTGTTCATTTTTGTAAAATGGAATGTTACGTGCTTACGAATCAGAAGGTACAGAGTTCAATCCACCAAATATCAATAACTTATATATATATATATATATATATTATATATATATTATATATATATATATAAGCCAGTACTATTCTATTCTGTCATGACTATAGTTATCTTAGGTATATAACTATTTTTGTATATTTTTGTAATATATATACAGTGGTGGCAAAAAGTCCTGAACACACTCATTTTTTAGCGTAATTTTTGTGTTTGACTTCATTTTTTGTTGTGAAATTATCGCACTATCTTAAATATTGTTATTGATTTTAATGTATTTTTTTATGTTGATTTCAAATCTACTACTAGTTTCTTAATGACTAAAATATTTTTTGTAGTAAAGCTGCCTGAACAAAATAATGTGAAATATGTGCAGAATAAAACAATATAGAATAACATAACATGCAAAGAAAAATAACACGAAAATTGACAAATACGGTATATTTAATAAGTATTTTGAAAATTACATTGTTGTCACATGTTAGAAAATCAATATTTTATGGGCCAGCCGTTTGCTTTAATTACGGCTCTACATCTTTTTGGCATGGAATGCACCAATTTCAAAAGAAGATATTTCGTGACAATATGGTTGAAGGAAAATATTAAAGCTTCAATTAATTCACGTTTGTTTGAAGGTTTTTTCTTTGAAATTTCATAACCAATTTTAAACCATAAGTTCTCTATCGGATTAAGGTCGGGAGACTGAACTGGCCAGTTCATTCTATTCACAGTATGGTCTTTCAAATATTTCTGGACTACCTTTGCACGATGACAAGGGGCGTTATCGTTCTGAAACATCCATGACTGATTCCCAAAAAGATCTCTCGCAGTTGGTAGCAATTTATTTTGTAGTATTTCAATGTAATCCATGGCTTTCACTGTTCCGCTAACGATGTGAAGTCTTCCAACACCATGAGAAGACATGCAACCCCATACCATCACTTTTGTCGGGTACTTTACTGTGGGCTTCAGACACTGAGGGCTGAATTCCTCATGAGTGTGTCGTCTTACATAGGCACTACTTTGGTTGCCAGAAATACAAAATGACAAAACTGACTCTCGTCACTAAATATTACCTTTTCCCAGTCTTTAATAGTCCACAATGAATGTTCCCTTGCCAACGTCAATCGCCTTGCGTTGAAATTCAGTCAGTAATGGTTTTGGGCGCGCTTTACAGCCTCGTAACCCAATTTCCAGCAGTCTTCCTCTAACAGTTCTTGGGCACACACTTACATTTGATGTCAAAGTCCATTGTTTCAAAATTTGCGAGGAATTAAGCTTTCTGTTTGAAAGTGAAATTCTGTGCAATAACCTGTCTTCACGTAAAAATGTTTTTCTTGGTCGTCCTAATCGCCCCCTGTCCGCAATAAAATTTGTTTCAGAAAATCTTTTCAAAGTTCTCACAACAGTATAAAGGCCACATGGTACTTTAGCAGCAATTTGGCGCATAGAATAACCTTCTTCCTTCAAATGTATTATTTTGTACCTTTTATTCTCAGGCAGATATGAAAATTTAGCCATAATTCCAATATTTTCCACAAACGCACTTCAAATTGCTTTCAATACACTATTTTTCACAAGCACACAACTGCATTCAATACAATAAACCACGTTTCACCTTTTTGTTGTTGTTGTTGCTTGAAATAACGGAGCATTTCATTGGTGGAAAACACACTCACTCATTCTTACAGTGACCTTGTGCTTTCTTTTCAAGGGTTTTTCAACATATCAATGAAACTATTTACTTTAGATGAAATCTACAAACAGATTTGAAATCAGCATAAAAAATACATTAAAATCAATAACAATATTTAAGATAGTGCGATAATTTCACAACGAAAAATGAAGTCAAACATAAAAACTACGCTAAAAAATGAGTGTTCAGGACTTTTTGCCACCACTGTATATATATATATATATATATTTAGTCATACATATACAACTTAAGAGAAAATAACCAGTGAAAAGCGGGTGGGGATCAGGTAGTGTACAAATATATTATAAAACTTCAAAAACATTTACTCAATAGAGGGATGAATCCTTTTTAACAATGCCTGAAAAATGTGAATAGTTAACTTATTTCTTTTATAACAAGAAATAAAAGAAAGAATAGGGCTTTGTATTTCCGATAATTACCCAAAGTAATTTGACACCTCACCACACCCTATTTGCTTCATAGTCTCTTTCAAAATAAAATAGTACAATACAAGATCTAATAAGGCTAAAAGCTCTTAGATTCTCATGGAAGCCAGCCGTTATCTTGAGTGCATCAATCATGATTTCGCTTTTCTCCACAGAAACAGAGAATTTCTGAAGACGTTTTTATAAAAATGAGATTCGTCTTTTTTAGATATTGCATAATTCTACGCGCGTAAAGTTTTATTAAAGAGAATCAATTACGATAATTGTTGTAAAACTTGTTTTAATGTAAATTTCTCATATATATATATATATATTATATATATATATATATATATATTAATTAAATAAAAATTTCCGAATCTTTTACATGAATAAGAAACCTAGAGATTTAACCGCAATAAAATTTTTTAGTGTTAATCCAAAGTTAATTTTTGGCATGAATTTATGCTAATTAAAAAGTAATGTTTTTTAACATAAATGAAATATCATAATCCCTAAGGAGGCTATTTCATGAAAATTAGGGGGAAAATTGATTTTTCATTTTTGTATTGGGATATTAACTGAGAACTAACGAAATTAAAAATCTTTCTCTAACTATAAATAGAAGCATTTAAGCAATAAAACATACGTCGCCAATATTTAATATTTAAAAGTTAAAAGTTTTACTTTAAATTGCAATTTCTCAAATGCGAAAATTACAACACAGAAAGAACACTTTGAAAACTCGATATAAATAAATGTTTTTATGAGCTTTTTTCTCAAAGAAGTTATAAAAAAAATTACTGGTCAAAAAGGGCAGAGATTTTCATCGTTAGGAAGTTTTTCTCCTGTTATTCCCTATATGAGTTTTTTTTAAAAAGATAACTCAATTTTTTTAAAAATGCACTCATGATATAATAATAGTAATAATACAACAAATACACATAAAAATTGGATGAGTAAAACTTTTTAAAACTGTTTTTTAAATATAGTATTTTTTAACATTAAATAGACAGGGAATATGTCGTGTGATCCCATTAAAAGGTTTAGAAGATTTTTGTATCACACAAAATCTAATTTGTTTTTTTTTCTAATATTCGAATCAATTTAAAATTCTTATATCTTTTTTAACAATTTTGATCCTTAGATTTTAGTCAATTTGTGTTTAGTATAGATTCGTAATGCAAAATATTTTTTTAGTTAAAACAAAAATTGAAAATATTTTCAAGTTATTTTTTAAGGTATAAGAGAAACTCACCTAAAATAGCGAATTATTTTAAAGTATTAAAGCTCTCTAATAACTTGAGAAAATGAAATTTGTTAATTAACATAAACAATAAGGAAATAATACGATCCCAATTTAGAAATCTGTTCTTAAATTTTTCTCTTTATGAACATCATAACTGATTATTTCCTGATTCGTTTTATTTATTACCTTTCAACTTGCTACAGTGAGGTGAAATTAACCTAGTAAATTCAAGATTAATACAAGTCATGATTATTTGCAATATATTTAATATGGAATATAAAAAAAGATATTTGTTTTGTATTTCTAACTGCTTAAGTACATTAAAACGTTTAGATATGCATCGATAAATCAATTGAAAACCATTACCATAATGATTTTATTCGAAAAGAAAAATCATATTTCTTTCTTACAAAAAATTAAATATATAGATATGTTTCAAAAAGGTAGCAACAAACTGGCATTTTTTTAGAAAGATAATCTTAAAAAGTTAAAAATGTGAGCTTTTCTAATCCTTTTCTTAAACTTAATTCAATTATTCATATTTTTATTTCTTCCCTGTTGCTATCACTGTTCACATTCTCTTGGTGTAAGAATTCTTAATATTATCAAATACCATTACGAAGGTAACATGAAGTATTTAACACCTCTTGTGTTTTAAGACCTATTAAATTTTTCAAAAAGTTTGGAAGTTTGTTCCTTCCAAGGTAATTTAATTAAGTTCTGAAATTTATGTGCATGGCGTGAAATATTTATCTCGTTACATTGTATTATTTACAAGAAAAATAAAGATTTAAATTTTAATCCTTGAGAAATATTTTAAGTTATGAATAAAAAAAAATGGTAAATTTGCTCTCGTTTCAGAATAAATGCACTGAATAAGCGTTTTACGCGTAAGTTGGAGTTTATAATTTATTTCGTAATAAAAGTGTCTCGCTTTTTATAATATTGTTACATTGTATTTTCCTAAAAAAAACTTCTTTAAATTGGTGGACTTTAATCAGCGTTCTAGTAACGTGAAGTAAAGACTTTTATTTTAATTTTAAAGCAGAGTAAAATAAGCAAGATAATTTTTGTTAAGTTTAAAAATAAACCTTGTATATAATTCTGTATGAAATTTGATCTTTTGTAAGTATAATTAATATAGTTTAAAGTTCTTTTGAAAACAATGTGCAAATGCTTAAGATTTATAGAATAAATAACATCAGGTGTTCACTATATCGTTTTCAATAACTTAAATTTCTGGCCGAAATTATTTGAGATCTAAAATTATAATTCCATGAAGATATAGTCAGATTTAATTTTTTTTCATATCATAGCTTATTTGTAATAATACACATTAATTCAAAGGAATTTCTTTAGATTTGTTTCTTGATTTCTTTTCAGCCGCGTTTCTTCAGTTCAGTTTAGAGGAGTAATTGTTCACACACATTAGGTTTTGATTTCTATTCACAATATCTTCAAACTGCGCTGAATTTTTCCAGATTTTGAGATAAGAATAAAAAAAATCCCCTAATTTACTTTAAAAATGATTAATTTATTAAAGTTTAATTTAGAATTTCATTAATTTATCAAATTAAAGTTTAATTATTCCAAGCTTAATTATGACAGTAAATTTTAAAATTTTGATCCCTTACCTAAACTTTAAACCATCTAACTAGTACCTTTAAATGTGTTAATGCTGTTTAATAAAATTAATTATAAAATTTAAGATTTTAATTACCTACAACTAATTCTGAGCACAAAATGATAATAATTAAACTACATGAAACTGCAATAGTCAAAGACATATTTTAGATAAAAGGTAAAGTACAATGTATAATTCTATAAGAACTCCAAAACGATTATTGTGTAAAATATAAATATTATGATATTTTTTTTAGGTTAAATAAGTAATAAAGGGCATTCAAAGAATGAAATAGTAATGAGAAAGTAGATATTAGATAATATTCATATAATCTGATATAAAGATGCATATTAATTACATAATAAATTATATAAATTATATGTTAAAAGTAATAGATAAAATTTTTGAGGCTTTGTGCAATTCTCATGCATCAGTCTTGTATGAATCTAAATATCCGTAATACACTAATCCTTAAATTAAAGTTTTCTTCATAATGCATTTATTTTATGATAAGAAATAAACGTTAAACTCTCTGTTAGCACATACCAACACTACAAACAAAATACGGAAGATTGTTAGATATAAATTGATTTAATCACATATTTATTGGAAAAATTGACATGTAAAAAGTAAATATAATTTCCATATTATAGGAATTAATGTCATATATATGAAAAAAGTCGACTTTTAAACTTCTTTTAAGATTATATTTGAATGAAGAATACAAAATGTAACAAAACGCATACTGAAATTTATTCCGAAATATTTATGCACATTTTAATTCACAGTTTAGACTGAAATGTTTACGTGGAGTTTTTAATTTAAAAAAGAGGCTTTTTACACAATTTCTTTCTTTATAGTATTATCTTTTTTTAGGATCCTTGTACAATATTTGAATTCTCTGAAAGTGTTTTGATTAAATAGTTTTGGAGAAATTCCTATTTTATTTTTAAGAGAAAAACGCACAAAAAATATATGAAATACTCATTTTATACGACAGTGTTTGTTGACAAATGTAAATTGATGTGAACTTAATCAGTGCATAGTAATAAAATAAATTGATTAATGCTAAAAGCTCAGTATGGAAAACATTTTTTGTATAACTTTAATTTAATACATTACATGAGGGAAGAAGAATGTTGTCTGTGTGAAAATAGCTTTAACAGCCAAATTAAATATTTATTCAGTGCTAAAATAGAAAAGTAACGAAATTCAGGAAATGATTATATTGTCATACAATTATCTTAACTTTATATTATTTTTCATTGATTAAATTCTTATAGCAGTGTCTAAGATGTTATTCCTTTCGCATTTTCAAAATAGATTTTTTACAAATTTCTTATAAGTTTGCTTTAAATATTTTAATTAGTTTTAGATTGAATTTACCACTCAAACCAAATTAAAATTACAAAAAAACTCCAATTCAATTTTAACAAAACACGAATGACCATCGAGGAAGTTGAACATATCATCCAACTAATTTTATTTAAATTTGTCTTTGTGTTAGTTAAAAAACTGCTATTTTTTATGTTTTTCGAGCTTAAGGAATGAATATTGAAGACATTTTATTTAATCGACAGAAAATCTTCAGGAAAAAGCTTTACATTAGAGAAACTGTATTAAAATGTTTTTAAATAAATTTCTCAGTAACTTTTCAAATGTTATTTTAAACATTACTGGAATGCTTACTTTATATATTACTTGAAATAATTCTCGTTTTTTATTGATCTTCCAAGATCTTATGTTTTAAAGTTTAGTTAATATCATAAACACACATTACATATATTAGATAATATATTATTTATGTAATTTAATATTATTTTCCTCAGAAATATAAAGAGAATACTCTTATTTACTCTGTGCTTTATAAATACATATCCTATGAAAATTACTTTTAGAAATTTCTTTAGACCTAAAAGAATTGCAGGTTGCTAAGCAAATGCGTTCAGTTGACTCAAATGTATTACTTAATCTTTTGAAGAAATATTTGTATGCATTGTACTTTTCGTATTTAAAATTTTCCTTAGTTCTAATTTTTTTAAATTGCATATATTCAGGTGAAAGAACTCATTATGAAGAATACTCATATTCATTCGTATTCTAAAGTTGATATTTGCTTAGATTTTTGTTTACGTGAAAGCAAAGTCACATAAGCATATAAGAATACAGTTAAGAGAAATTCATGGGTTTCTTTTATTCGTTTGTACTTTAATGAGCAGTTTTTAGGTTATAAGAAATGTAAACATGAATTCCGTTGATTATCTTTTTAGAGCTACATACAAGTTCTAACGTAATTTCTTAGGCATAAGAATTTCATTCCTGAACTTAAAAAACACAAAACAATATTTGATCAGCAGTAAGTATCACAATATTTACAAAACGTACCAACTCAATGAACTGAAATCCCTATTAATATGTTGATCCACACTATTGCATATATATAGCTGGAACTCCTTCCTTTACATATAAAGGAAGTTCAAAATCTTTCTAATCAAATCATAAGTTCCTACGAAATGAAAGGAGAAGGCTATATCAGCTGCATTGCTTAACGTTCCGAAACACCCAAATAAATAAAGAGATCGATTAGACATCTCTCTCACAATCAATTTGAATTGGAATCCGAGATAAAGGCAGGCACACTTCATTACTCTGCCCTTTACTTCGAGCATTCAAAATTTTATCGGATCACTTGAGCTGAAGTTGTTGGTAATTCCTTCTGTTGGCTTATCACAAGATCTCTGTATTGGCACTAATTATATAAACCAGGAAATGATTTAGGATCTATTAAAAATCATAAAATAAAAGGGGATGATCGATTTTATTTCTTGATCAAATTCATTATTTAAAATCAATTGGGTAAATGTTTTTCTTTTCTTGATAAAGCTGTGAACATGGACTTTAGAATATCCTTATCCCATATCGTTAAAAATTTAGTCATTTAAAGTACTTTCTCTCTCTCTCTCTCTCTCTATATATATATATATATGTGTGTGTGTGTGTCTGTGTGTGAGAGAGAGAGAGAGAAATAAGCTTATTAGTGTAGTAAGACACCTTATTTTACCTGATGAAATACAACTCAACGGGACATTCATATCTATTCAACACATCATCGGAAATATTTAGAAAGAAATATCTCAAGAAATATTCAGCCATGCTGCCTCCAAAATAGTAAAATAATTGCCGAATGTAATGTCAGTGTATGATTTTGAGTTCGAGTTAATTTTAGATCCCGTCTCATACTTATTAGACTAATGTATGGCAATCTAGATGATCAAGTAATTTTAAAGAACAGTACTTGAAAGGGTCTTCAAACCAATCACCTTATGAACTAGTACATTACCATCCATAAAATTCCACCTTTGTTTGTGTAAATGAAGTTCATGGTTGGTTGTAAATGATTTGTAAATTGTGACACTTAACCATTGCTATTTAATAATTGATTCATTTTGATTATAGGATCCAGTTTATGCAATGAAAAAACAGCCAACATAATTATGGAGTCAGTATCAACTCGCACAGTGCCTTGCTGAAAAAGCGGGTTCATGACCTCTTGGTTAATGCCACACATGAACACTACCATCATTTCATATAAACTGAAATCGAGACTCATCTAGCAAAGCAACGTTTTCCAAGAATTTAGAATGTAATTAATATTTCCACGTGTACAGCAGAGATGCAGTAACGGATTGAGTGTTGTCAGTAAAGGTACTTATGTCGATCTTGCCATATACCATGAAAAGATTTCACTCCGTGGTACCCATGGTCACGTCTAACGTCCTTTGTACATTGACTGTTGTTTTCATTTGATGAAGTATTGTTTGTCCAGTACCATTGAGAATACGTTGAAGGGTCAGGTCACCGTATGGGGTAAATAGGACATTGCTTAGAGCCAGGAATTTTGAAAGATCTGGTAAAACCACTACTTTTAAAAGAAAGGTTAAGCACAAACTTAAACAAATATCTAAATATATAAAGGAGAAAAGCGACTGACTGACTGACTGACTGACTGACTAATCACGATATCTCTGGAACTATTCAACCTACAGACTTGAAATTTGGTAGACATGTTCTTTTCATAGAGTAGACATCAGCTAAGAACGGATTTTCCGAAATTCGAAACGCAAGGGGCGTTACGGGGTAATTGTTTCCATGTTTAAACTACTCAATGTACAATTTTGAAATTAGGTAAGCAGGTTCCTTTCATACAGTAGAGATCCGCTACAAAATGAGTTTGGTGAAAATCGACCCCCAAGTGGCGTTGTAGGGGCTTAGGCGGCGTTATAGATAATTATATCCATTTTTAAACTATTTGATGCACTGTCTTTGAATTTGATAAATAGATTCCTTTCGTAGAATAATGATCAGTTAAAAAACGGGTTTTGTGAAAACAGACTTCTAAGTGGCGTTGCGGGGGATTAAGGGGCGTAATAGATAAATATATCCGTTTTTAAACTAATTCACCTACCTGCTTGAAAATTGGTAGGTAAGTTTCTTTCATGGAGTAAATATCCGCTACAAAATGGGTTTTGGGAAAATTGACCCCCAAAAGGTATTGCGAGGGCGGGGGTTTAAGGGGCGTTATAAATTCCGATTTTTAAGTTATTAGACGTACAGTCTTGAAACTTAGTAAGCAGATTCCTCTCATAGGGTATTTTTTGTAGAGTATAGGGGACCCATATACTCTACAAAATGGGTTTCGTGAAAATTGCCCCCAATAATCAAAATTGGGGCCCCAAAAATTGCCCCAAGTGGCGTTGCGGGACTTAAGGGGCGTTATAGATAATTATTTCTATTTTTAAACTATTAGATGCACAGTCTTTATATTTGATAAATAGATTTCTTTCATAGAGTAGAGATCAGCTATAAGAAGGTTTTGTGAAAACAGACCTGTAAGTGGCGCTGCGGGGATTAAGTGGCGTAAGAGATAAATATTTTCGTTTTTAAACTACTTGACCTACTTGCTTGAAACATGGTAGGAATGTTTCTTTCATGGAGTAAATATCCGCTACAAAACGGGTTTAGAGAAAATTGACCCCCAAGGGGTGTTGCGGGGGTCAAGGGCAGATATAAATAATTATTTCTTTTTTTAAACTATTAGACTCACAGTCTTGAAATTTGGTTAGCAGATTCCTCTCATAGGCTAGAAATACACTGCAAAATGTGTTTTGTGAAAATTGACCCCTAGGTGGTGTTGCGGGGGTTCAAGGGGCGTTATTGATAATTTTTTTGCATTTTAATTAATTGGACGCACAGTCTTCAAATTTTGCTAAGCAGATTCCTTTCATAGAGTGCAATTCCCCTATAAAATGGGTTTTGTGAAAACAGACCCCGAAGTGGCGTTGCGAAGGCTCAAGTGGCGTTATAGATAATTATCCCCATTTTTAAACTATTAGACGTACAGTCCTGAAATTTGATAAGCAGATTCCTTTCGTAAAGTAGAGAACCGCTACAAAATGGGTTTTGCGAATATCAACTACCAAGTTTGATTTCGGGAGATTAAGAGGCGTAATCGATAAATATTTCCATTTTTAAACTATTTGATCGACCTGCTTGAAAATTGGTAGGCATGTTCCTTTCATGGAATAGAGTTCCTTTAACAAAGAGTAAAACGAAAATTGACCCCCAAGGATGGTTGCGAGGGGTCCAGAGGAGTTACAGAAAATATTCATGTTTTTAATTGTTAGACCCATATACTTGAAATTTGTTAAGCATGTTTCTTTTGTTGAATAGGGATCCACTAAGAATGTATTTTAAGCAAATCAAGTTCTGGGGGGTGCAGGGGGTTACTGGGACGTATTGACAAAAAAATTCCTTTTTTCGAGCTACAAGAACTATAATAATGAAATTTGGTTTGCATTTTTCTTTTGTTGAATTGAAATCCGCTAAGAGCGGTTATTTTGGAAAACGGCTCTCAACGGGATTACGGGGATATTGATAGTAACATTTTTGCTTTTTTCTGTTAGATTTAGACTTGAAATTTGGCTTGCATGTTCAATTTACGGAGTAGAGATCCACCGAAAATTGGTTTTACGGGAATCCACTTGGTTTTTGGGTTACGAAAGAGCAAACATCATTCTATACTTCAATTTTAGAGATTTTTAGAAAATACAAATTTGATGAGTTCTGCCCTTTTTTTTTTATCAACAGGCGACAGTTACAGGTATAAGTATATTTTTCAATGCAATCGAATTCTTAGTGCAGGACTTAGATATCAATAATTTATACATATATATATAAGCAGAAAAAAAAATTATAAAACATCATGAAATACCCAGCGAAGCGGGCGGGTAACGGCTAGTTGTATATAAAGCTTTTTTATTGTTAAGGTATCCGAACACGTTGAAAATGACCCAATTCAGTCAAGACAGATATTTTTGTTTTTTATTTTGTTGAATAGAGCTATCTTTTGACTTTACGAAACATACTTTATTTTGTTTCTACACTACCTAGAGGTCAAGCTACAATCAATTTTATAAAGTTAGAAAAATCGGAAGTGGGTTTTTGATCTACCATAAGTGGGCATTTAAATTGCTCAAAATCTATCATGGCGAGTTTGATAACTCAAAATATTACGAGTGTATTTCTATAACACTTTTTAAACCTGATATTTACGCTATTTTCTAGAGAATGCACTAAAATATTTCTTATTGTATGAATACTTTTTGTGTTATGGCTTGTTATTTAAATAATGGTCTCATAAAAATTGTAACATTTCTTATAATGTTTACTCAATAAGCTCTAAAATTTTCAAATTTTAAGCAAAAATTAAAATTTTAGTACATTTTCTAGATAAATGCATCTAATTTGTTTTCGTAATACTTTTACTAACATATGTTTATCAATTTTTTCTCTAACTGCTTTGAAGTTTTTCAAAAATATTGCTAAAATTTCACCTATAATTGTGATTTTTGTAAAATTCAGGTAATTTATTTTAAATTTTGATAGTTAAATAGTAATATTTATTGGTATTGAGTCCTAAAAGAGCATTTATAATGTTTTAGTATGCTATTTTGTTAAAAAGTACTCCGAACGTGTTCGGATACCTTAAATTTGTTTTTATCTTCACATTATTTTTTTTATTTTGTTTTATTTGTTCCTTAATATTTATTGTGCTGTATACTTTGTTGGAGAGGGAGGGTCTCCTTTGAGAAGAAAAAGTTTAAAGGTTAAACTATTGCTGTTATGTGTCACTGATTTGAATCATTAATAAGTGTAGTTGCCCACCGCATTATCGAAGTGGTACCAGAAATTATGTATTCTCGGTACCCTTTTTACACTGTATATCGAGAAATTTTGAATTTTCTAATATCCGAAATAGAATGCTACTTGTGTCTATCTTCAACTTGCATCTCATGTTCCAAGTGTTATGTTTTTCATTGCGCGCCAAACATCCCATCGGAAAATTTTCACATGGCTTCAAACGAAAGCCCTGAAAATGAACTGTCACTTTATATCCTACTAACGAAGTGCTACTGCGGTTTGAATATCTTTATATTGCTAATCTATGACTTTTGGTACTTTTTTTAAATATATATTATTGAAATTGTGTTTGCTACTACAGAAATAAAAGTAGAATTTTTATGTACAATATGTATCCGTTATATAAATATATGTACTTTTGAATGTGTGCGTGCGTGCGCATGCGTGAGTGTGTATGCGTGTTTATTAATCAAGAACTGATACCAAAAGAATTAATTTGTCGTTGATGTAGTAGGAAAGTAACATATTTTCCTGATGTATTTGTAATCTTAAAAAATATATATTTGTGATTAAAAAAAATCCCCTATTTAAAACATTATTTCTTTTTTTTTTAAATGAGAATACAATACTTATGTTGACAAAAATAATCTGAATTATATATAAACGGATCATTTTACTTATTTGCTGAAAATAACTGCTTATTCTTTTCAAAACAATATTATTAATAAAGTAGAATTTTAATAGAATAATTGAAATCGAGTTATGATACATTCCACCATCCAATTACATCATTATTTAAGTTAAATGGCTCACCGTAATTGTTCCCAGTATTCTATCAAATTCCTCATTAAATTGTCGACTAACCAAAATTAACATCCGATGAAAATATTCCCCCCATCAATTTTAGCTGCGATGTGAGCTGCGATTATATATGATGAGATTCATTTTAGAGAAACAGAAAGCAAATAGATGATGACACTCGAGAAATTCAGAATATAAAGTTAAGCAAAGTAAATAGGAAATAAATTAGAATTTAGTTGGGGGAAGCATACCGTATGTTGAAGTACCTGGGATGTTACACAAACACTTTGCTATGGAGAAACATCGTAATTTGTAAGTCTTTATAATAGTAAATAAATTTATAATTAGACTCTCGAATTGTGTGTAAATAGATTTATGATTAACTTATTATTTATATAACATTGGAGATAAGTGTTATTTAATTACTAGGGGAATAAGAGTTTATACATTTAAATACATAAAAGAACTCAATAGCCCTAGGTGTTTTAATTATTAAAGGTGACATGTTATGAAGGTTAACAAAATAAGATAAATTATCGATGACATTCTGTAAATGCATAGGAGAAAGGTGACTTATTCCTATATATATTCATCACGTGGTCTACGAAAAATTAGGTCCACAGATTTGAAATTTGGTAAACATGTTTTTCTTTCTTTTTGTTTTTTGTGTTGAATAGAGATAAACTAAGAAAGAGCTTTAATGAAATTGACCTCCAAAGGGGTTTCAAGAAGGTTAAAGGGGCTTTATAGTTTAAAATATTCCGTTTTTAAATATTCGACCTGCAGGCTTGAGATTTGGTAAGCACGCTTGTTTTGTTGATAATAGATCTTCTAAGAACTGATTTTACCTGAAATCGACTTTCAATGAGATGCGGGGGGTTAAATGTGTTTTAGATATGTAAAAATTCCGTGTTTAAACTATTATACCTCAACACATTTGAAATTTGATACACCTGCTTCTTTTTGTTGAATAGATATCCACTACGCGACAGTTTTATCAAAATTGACTCCCAAGTTAGATTGCAAAGACTTAAGGGGATGTTATATCGATGAATTTTCTTATTTTTTAACAATTAGAATTACAGACTTAAAATTTTGCAAACCTGTTTATTCAATTTCTACTATTAACTCACTCTGTCTATATATTTATTTACTTTGCTCAAATTTTCAATAGTTAATAAAATACTTTCTATTCATCCAATCAAGTTTAAATGAATTTCTGTAAGCTTCTCTAGTGGATAACACTTGGTTTTAATACGGTTTTTTTCAAATATAATTTCATTAATTACCAGTTAGTTAATTAAATTAAATTAATTACCGGTTTTACGCCAACTTAGATTCGTCCCCATTGCTTTAAGAATGTAACTGTTGAGACAATGATAAAAGTTGGCGTCGAAAACCGGTTTTTCAGCCAAACTAGCCAAACCGGGTGTGCATTGTTTCAAAAATGCGGACAAATGATGCTCTTTTTTCAATTCCTACTATTAGTTTACTCTCTCTCTCTATATATATATATATATATATTTCTTGTTAAAAATTTTCAATCGTTAATAAAATACTTTCTATTCATCCATTCAAAGTAGGAATTGACTTAAAAATCTTTTAATATTACTAGTTTTTTTTATTAAATTAATTAATTTATTTTTGGAGAAACTCGACTTTGTGTGCTATTGGAAGTAAAATATAATTATATTCTTCTTCTTTGAATTGTAAACCCTGTCCTTTTTAAATTAAAAGATAAGATGTATAAGAATGTTTTTCAATACAATCTGAAGTTTGATATCCAGACTTAGGTATCAATAAGTTACAAAACTTATAATCATACAACACTATGAAATACTTAGGGAAGTAGGCATTTAATGATTATAGCAAATGAACAATTATTTCTATTTATATATTTAATGTATTTTACTTAATCACTGTGAGCTATCCTTAAGATTATATACAATAAATCATCACTAATATATTTAGATTTGTCCCTTTTTACGTATAATCCAAACACTATATAAGGAAAGCTGCTGGATAAGGTTACAATGTTTTAACAGTATTAAAGAATTCAAACTAGCAATATTAATGAACTCAACTACCATTTAAAGTAACATAAGAACATTCTATCTTTTGTTCTTAAAAAGCAGTACATTTTATCTAACCAGCTAGTTAATTCCCTTAAGATATATCCATCCCTCTCAATAGGGGCATCAATAGAAAAAGTCTATTTAACTTGATGTTTCTCTTTGAAGCATGTTCCCAAAACTTTGCATTATTTTAAAAACAAAAGAACATCGTCAAACGAGAAATTCGTGAATTTTTCATGACCACGGATCGTTTACCCCTAAGCTACTTCTAAAGGCAGTTTCAAAGATAAATACCAATTGTTTCAACTCATCGCGAGTATCTCTTCTTTTAAAGTCTCAGTTTTATTCCCACGGTTCACCGACCTTTAAAGGCGATTGAAGTCTTTATTTTGGACTTTAAAATATTATTAGTAAAACATAAATTGAATTTTTGGAAATTTACTATTGCAAAATAATTTCTAAGAAATTTTCAGAATTATTACTTTTTTCCAACATAAAATCTGTCAATAATAGTTACAACCTAAAGTATAGCGAGATCATATTTCTTATTATAAAATATTTCTTATATTTTATGTTTCAATAACATGTCTAATAAATTTTCTCGAATTAAAAAAAAACAATTAATATCTTTAAAATAAGAAATTATCTTCTACTTAAGGTAAATGTTTCATATGTCTTGCATTAAAAATAATCAGTTGGAAAACTTTAGTGAAAGTTGTAGTCAGTTTAACCTTGTATTTAGTTTAAATTATGTGTAAAATTTTTAATAAATTTTCCTCTTTTGATTACAGAACCTCGAGATCATCTCAATTTCTTAAGTCACTTTGAACACTTTTACTTTCATTTCATGAATTTGGGTCATAATCAATTTTAATGGCAATTATTAGAAATATGAACCTGTGATTGAGTTTGTTTCTGAAAAAAGAACAAAGTGTTTAAGGCGATATGATACCCTAAAAATCATCAAGTTATCGAAATTTTTATTGGCTTATTTGATACCTCGAATCTATCTAAACATGCCTGCAAAATTTCGAAGCTGCACCTATAATTTTATCAAGTTATGGAGCAATATTTGATACTGGACAGCAACTATCACGCCCAATTTTCAGATTATCTGCTAGAAAAGTGCCTGATAAAAAATGAATTAATTATTTTTCTACCGCGTAAATGAGACTGACATTATATATGCAGTAACAAAGCATTTCAAGAATGAATTCTGCAATTCATGCAAAAATTCTAGTTTGTGAATTGTTTATTGAAGAGCAAATGGATTTGGTCAAGATTTAAAAGTTGTGCGTGATTTTTATGATATTATTATG
The DNA here is from genome assembly GCA_019973975.1 of Trichonephila clavata. NCBI lineage: Eukaryota > Metazoa > Arthropoda > Arachnida > Araneae > Nephilidae > Trichonephila > Trichonephila clavata. The sequence continues at coordinate 37,082 of BMAO01024739.1, forward strand.
AATGAAATTAAAAGTTCAAAAAACGGATTCTCCCAAAGCACAAATACTAAATCTCCTTTTGATAACTCAGATAATTAAAAATTTAAATCTCAATAATAGAAAAACTCTCCGATTTTCGTATATTTGTTTTTAGTGACATATATATATATATATATATATATCCTATGTGTGTGAAATTCAACACTTTTATTATTAAAATATTTTCAGATGCTTATTTAAACAAATGCACATATGCAGTTCTTAGATTTTGATATATTTTTCTTATAAATTGTCATTTGATTTTGCTTTCATTCGTGTACAATATTTAACATGCGATGGCTTTTAAAATCATGCAAATAAAAAATAAAGGCAGAAACATCTTTAGTACACATTGTGCATTAGCTCTGAGCATGGAATTAGCTCTGAAGTGTGTGTATTTATTTTTTTTATAATTATTAAGATAAAGTTTAAAGAAATATTGTTCTTTCATTCGTTTTCTTCTATATATACATTATGGCAGTATACTGTTTAATTGTTCTACATTTGTGCAATTTTTTTATGGTAAACAATTTTAAATAAGCTAATTAACATTTCATAAAATTTCCAGACTATTCTACGAATATTATATCATGCTATTCATGGAATTAAAATTTCAAAATCATGCTTCTCCATGGTGAATTTTTGTATATATACTATTATTCAAAACCCTAAGGCTTTTTTGATAATTGAAATATGGGTTTGAAGGTTTTTATACATGTTTTGAAATGTATGTTTTGTAAAACTGGGCATGGAATTAGTCTAACATGTTTATTACTTTTTCTAAAAATTGTCAAAATCAAAATTAATGTTTTTTTGAGAATTTTTGGAAGTGAAACTATAAAAAAAAATTAATAAAAAATTAAAGAGCAGCAGCAGAAAAAAATCCATGCACAGTTTTATGTAGAATATTATAAGGTACTTGGAAAAAAATTTGAAAGAAAAGAGACATATTTAAAAAAGCCCAAGAAATTTAAAAAATGTTTTTAAAACTTCAAAAAATTTAAATTTTACACAAACATTTTGTAACAAATTAAAATTTTTTTGTATGGAATTATTAATAAATATTAACCTTTATAAAATACAATTAAAACCAAATATAAAATATTAAAAATAAAAAAATATTTGTAGATGGTACCATCGCCTTAATATAATTATATTAATTGCCTTATTAAATACGAATAATACAGTAAACTTCTAATTCGTTCCATCAAGCAATTTAGCTTGATTATTATAATGAATACGTGAACAAATTTCGTCTTATTTGAATGAGTCCCTTTATTCGAGAAGTAATTAGGTCTAATAGTCTTCGGTTTCGCTTTATCCACACACACACACAATTCCTTTTTTTACAATTACATCCCTAAGACACCTTTTCTTGTAACAAAATTGTGTGCACATATCATTTACTTTGCACAAACATTTCCATAAAAAGTGTTGACTTAATCTTCAATATTATTAAAGCTCCATATTTCCACGATGATGTACATATTTCTAATTACAGAAATGTAACAATTCTTATTTAAGAAGGAATAAATATTTAAATAATTAAAACCAAGGGAACTTTAAAAATAATTTTTGCTTTGGGTATTATTTAAAATAAAAATGCTCGTTAAATTTTATAAAAAATTTGAACATAAGTTTTAAATATATATATTTTTGAGATAACTAAAAATTATTTTATTAATAAATGAGCTATTTTAGAAAAAAAACGTGTTATTTGGTTTTCCAATTGTTCAAATGTTTCATTCATTTGCATAGGTCTGCAACTAAAATACCTCATTGGAGAATTTTACACTTTCTTATAGATTTCGACTTACTAGATTTTGATAAAACTACTAAAAATATTTCGTCATATAAAATTTCTTTTGAAAATTAAATTTTATTTTTATTTAATTTCAAAAGCCTGTATTTAATTTAAAATCTAGTGTCATGTTCTTGAATTTATAATTCCTTATAAAAACATGACTTCTCGCATTAATTTTATTAATTATAGCTGGACTCGCAAAATAAATGAAAACAAATTAGAATGGTGTGGGGAAAGAAGAGAAAGGGGGTCAATCCAGTTTTAGTGTGAGGACAAAGGTCACAGACCATCATGTTTAAACAGATTTAATTATTAAAAATTTTGAGGAATATTACTTGCAGAGTTGAGTATCTTTCGACTCTTCTCTGAGGTACTAGAAATAAATATACACAAGAATAGTAAACCTCAAACCCTAGAACATGTTTCAACAAGTTTAAAAATTTCAGCAACTCGCTTGCCATGTAAGGTTTACACTCAAGAAACATCCATCATTCAAAGCTGTATATTTTTATTTCTTTGTTATAATTCCAAGAAGTTATGTTATTTCTTCGGAGAGCTCTTGTTTTATTCATTGTGAATACACGAAAAAAAATCAGCAAAGTAACTTTAGTGATTTTGTCAAGGAAGTCTATCTCACTTAGTTCAAATTGAAATTTTGGGGATCCAAGCAATACATGGACTTCAGGATATGATACCTTCCAGTTTGGATGATATCCTGAGTAAGTTGAGAAACAGAAATTTATTACATTCCCGGAATGAATTTAGTACAGATTTTTCTGTGGACGAAAGGCTTTTTCACAGAGTGAGCTCAACGACCTAGTTAGGGATTTAGGGCTTTTAAGAGATTCCACCGCATGGCTAGAATAGAGGCCAAGAAAGATGGATCAAGGAAAGGAATTTACTGGGGAAAGGGAGGGGGGACAATCTTATAAAATAAATCTTTTTTTTGTGTGGAAGGTTGCTAAAAGACTCCTAAAATAATTTAAAGTTTTAATTGATTTATCTATGTGGTGCCTATTCATTGAATCCCACATCCAACATAATCTTCCAAGCAGTCTTGTTGAATAATGCAAACATATTTGTATGTCTTCTACGAGACACTCGATACATAGGGAAAAAACTATAATGAGAGAAGGCTATATATACGATTCTTCAGAAAAATCAAATGTCAAGATCATTTATGAATGGTTTGTGGAGATTTCCAAATATTAACCTATTGTTGAGCCACAAGCAGCTTTTATAAAATGCCCCTGCTTTCGGTGTTTGTGGAACAGTTAAGTCAAAGGGCTGTGTTGGGAAAAAACTGGCTAACAACAATATTTCTTAGTAACAGGTCAAAAATAAGCCATCAAAATGGCCTTGGTTCTACCTTAAAAAAGTGTTATCCTCATTACTTCATATTAAATTGAGGTTAATGAAGAAGCTTCTTAAATCATTGCCAAAAGATAGGGAATGCTTCAAATATTCAAGTTCTAAGTTACCGAATCCCTCTGAAGCTAAGTTGAAAGAGGGAGGGTTTACCCATCACAGCATACAGAATCTTTTGTTTTGTCCTTTCGTTTCGAAAACAATGGGAGAGAAGGAAAAAGAGGCTTGAAACTCTTATAAAAACGAAATGCACGTTTTTGGAGAATACTAAAGGTCCTGAATACAAACAACGCATGATGGCGCAAATAAAGTTTCAAGATGTAAAAGTAGTTTATAAGTTTATTTCCTACATACCCTTGTAGACTATTTTCTTGAAAACTTGGGAGCCTACAATGAATAGCAGGGATAAAGATTTCACCATCATGTTCTTGATATCGAAGGATGGTACCAAGAAAAAGAGGACATTAATATGCTAGCTTCTATCTCTTGGATGCTAAAGCGAGAAAAACTAAACTTAGAAAGCAAAAACGACTTTAGAGAAGCAGTAAAGAGAGGAAAGAATTTCACCCCAAAAAATAAATACTAAGTTGTAAGCATGTACAAAAAATTGACTGATCAGTTAAAACAAATAATGTTTTGTTCATTGTCACAAAATAGTGTTTTTTCCCCCTAAATTACTATATGTTTTCTCATACACTTTTTTATTTTTCAAAACAAGAAAACACTACACTTAATTAGAAGGAAATGGATGCAAAATTTTAGCTCAATTTCAAACATATAACTCAAGAAAAATATCCGCTATAGCAGAAAAAAATTTTGTATTATTCCTTTTTCTGCAAACAAATTACGATACTTTTCACATGTCATTGAGGCAACAAAATGAATATCATTATTTAGATTTTGCTCTGTATTTTTTCAAAATACTTATAAATTTATTCATAATTTATTTTCATTTGTGAAAATATTTATTTTTAAAAATTATTAATAAAGTATATTTTTTTTGTATCTCAGATAGATTGTGATGAAGCCTTTCTGCTACACGCTGATGAAAATGTGTTGATTATTCAAAGGATTTGTAACATAACATTCAATGCTAATTTGATTTTTGTTGTAGCTCTCATGTAATTATAAATAATGACTGTGTGCATTTTCGATAGGTTACACTAAACTTGATGATTAGTCAATTGTAATTAAAGGAATTTTCGTAAGTTCTAAGAGTAGAAGAAATTTTAGATACTTTTAAAACCGGTTTAACTCCACTAAATGTAGTCCTCAGCTTACAATGTTTATTGTGTACTGACATAAATTTAGAATTTTGAAATTTCCTTCTATTTCATTACTCTTGAATTCCTTTTTTAATTTAAATGTATTTTGGTTAATGATTTTGTCCATTATTTCAAGTGTGCTAGATTATTTTGTATTATATTAAAATATATTTTATGTATCTTATTTGGGCTCAATAATTTTAGGGTCATGTCAAATGAAAATAATCTTAAATAAAGATTTCTAAATTAATTTTCCTAGATTTAAAATTCAATTAACGGAAGCTTAATTTTACATTTTAGTATTGCTATTACAAAAATATCTTTCTTTGTTTCAAAAAAAGAAAAATAATTTTCATAGTTTTATTATAAATTATACTTCTTTAAATAACTTATAAGGGTTGAGATCTTCTCTCAACCCCCACCTAGAGGTGTGGGAAGAAGTGAAGAATGATTCGCCACATTACTTTTCAACTATTTATTAAACACACAAATTATTAACAGAAAAAATTCTATAAATTCAAATTAGAAGAGATGTTCCTAATCAGAGCAATAGGAGATTAAATAACGAGAGCCTTGAATTATGAGAAGACTTCTTAAATATCGATCCATTTTTAATAGGATCAATCCACTGCTCTAAATATCTGAGTTATAATTTAACTATGGTGACCAACCGTCACTTTAATATCTTCAGCTATCTAATCTCTGGGACGCGCTATAAAATATAATAATACCTGATCTGTAGCAATCACAATCACTCCTCCTAGTCAGATTCTCTATAAATCAATATTTTTAGCTTGAAAACCTAGACTATATATATTTGACCTAATATGCATATCACGGTTGCTTCTTCTGAGGGTTCGTTGCGAGTAAATTCAAATTGATAGACCAAAAATTTCCCAAGAGGATTAAAAAAAGGACGCGGATAGATCTGTCACAAACTGTGTTACGTAATCTAAACTATCGCAATATACGTTTTTTAAATACAGACACACATAAATGGTTTTATTTAAAATACTTATCACATGCGCACGCATGAAAAGTAAAGCATATAATAGCTTTGAAGTAATATTCATTTCAAAAGTGCATATCCTCGTTTGAAAATAAATGGAGTTTCATTCGCATCCCTTTAATTTTAAAATGTTCTACATACGCTCTATATGCTACCTCATCAATGGTCAAAGTTTTACCGTGTCTAAGAAACTTAAAACTACTATTCTGATTGTTCCTTATAATTGCGTCTCCAACACTCTAAGCTTTCATTATTATTAAACAGCCGAGAACCCTTACGAATGCAAATTTCTGTATTTATATTTACAATGATTTGATAAAAGTTTACTGAAAAGAAGATTAAACTAAGTTTGTAATGGGAATGTATAATATATAAAACAGGAATGCGAAAATTTATTTTCACAAAAAGGGAAAGAAATATATATAATGAAACGCATGCCATTATATATATATATATATATATATATATATATATATATATTATATATATATATATATATATGTAATATATAAAATTCTTGTGTCAAAGTGTTTGTAACCAAACTTCTCCGAAACGGTGTGGCCGATTCTTATGAAATTTTGTGCGTATATTCAGTTGGTCTGAGAATAGAACGTAAACTATTTTTCATTCCGATATTGTAATTAGTTAAAAAGATATTAATTATATACTAATATGTGTGTAATTTTTCCCACATAGCGTCGTGAATGAACAGAGGGTGAAATGTTTCGGTATTCTCGACGTTATTTAAACAGCCATCCGATTTTTGTTTTTTAAATCAGACAAATAATAATTACAGAATCGGAAAGATCATTTCTTTCGCCATGGCATAGTATAATGTTTTTTGCAAAATAATAATATTTTCTATTTTTTAAAAAAATTTTAAAAAATAGTTAAAATTGATGCGTTTTTATGAAAATTATTTCGAAATTGTTGCGTAAGAATTTATTTTCGTGTTATGAAAACGATATTCTACATTAAGTAACTTCAAGCCTTTTTCTTTTAGAACCAGTCATTTAAAAATAAAATACCCCCAATTTTTTTTCTAAATTTTCGAAAAATTGTCGAAATTTTTAACTTAACATTGAAAAACTTCGTTATTTATTAAGATTATCATACTAAACTTTTGTTGCGTTTGTAGAATAATGTTATCAAACTTTTATACGAAGATTGAAAAAATTGCTTAAAAAGTACGGATTTTTAAAAAAAAATGTGATTTTCGTAAAATAACGTTATTGCAAGAAATAATCTAAACAGTATTTTGTGTACATTTTTAATTTAAAAGTCCTTCGTTTTCGAAATTAATGTGTGAAGTTTGAAAGCATTAACTTAAAAATTAAGCCCTAAAAATAAAAACTTTAATAAAAAGTACGCGATTTTACTGTTTGCCAAGCGTCGAAAAATGGTTTCGCGCCAAAAAGCTTTCAACTGTTTCACCTGAAACTTCACATCTAACTCAAGGGTTACACCAAATATTTCTGACTTAAACATGCGAAAATCAGCAAATTTGGCGAGTGAAAAAGTTATTTTTGCTTCAATATTCATCATTTTCTCTTTACATAATTTTCAAAATTAAATCATTATTGATGTCAGTTTAAGATGAAAGAATGTATTCAATACAATTCTGAGATTCATTTAAAATATTTATCTGTATCAAATAAGGGATTTAAAAAATTAAAAGCCAAAAACTTTTTCAACAAATTTTAATAAAACACTCAAAATACTTAAACCAATCATTTAATGATTTCTTCTTTAAAAAAGATAATTGCATGAAACTTTATTCCCATGTGTAGAACATTTCAAAAAATCCTCACAATTTTACTCCAAGATTTAAAATAGTAGTGAAATTTGTAATTTGAAGAATTTCTACTTTTCTGTCTTTTTTCAACATACAACTATTTTTAAAAAGGCTACATTTTCATTTCCGAGGACTAAGAAACTTCAACGAAAGAATTGGAAAGTGGGTGAGTGATTTATAAATTCGCACTGTTCACCTACTCGAGAGTTTTTGGCGACGGACTTCGAAATTTTAAGCCACGGTCAAGTGATGAGGACGACACCTGAGCCCTTTCACCCATCTCTCCTAATTACCACACCAACTTAAGAACAAATTTCGAAAAAGGGAGTTTTTATGACATAGTTAAAGAAATCACTCACATCGCGCGCATACACACACACACAAGTGCTATCGGCCTGAGGGAAACACGAAATTCCCATGGGGATGAAGTTATTCACTCGGTAAAAGTCCGTGCAACCCCGGAGTAAGCGGAGAGGAAAGAAACAAAGAAGACAAATTAATTTCGAAAAATAATATTGGAAGTGCTGATTTTGTCAAGAGAAGGGAAAATGTTAAACGAGAAAGCCATGATACGCACTCACGGGCAATGCACTCACATCGTACGTGTCACACCCACACAGAAGTGCTGGCGTCAGAAATAAAGGAGGAAATTAACGTGGGGATTAAGTTATACCCTCAGTAAAAGCCCGGGCAACGCCGTGCCGGGTCAGCTAGTATATATATATATATAATGGCATGCGTTTCAAAGAAAATAACTCAAGAATATTGCCTCAGTTCATTCTTTTCTCAAAATAATTTTTTTTTGAAAAACGTAATATAAAACGAAAGTTTTAATGATTCTTATTATATCAGATAACAAAGCACAATGTTTTTATATTTGCTTACGCGGAGCAACTATAAAATTTAAGCAGTTTAGCTTACGTTAGTTATCAGAATCAAGAACTTACTGAGCACTTATTTTATTTGCTTTTATTTAAAGGCAATACTAACCCTTATATTAATTTCTGCGAAAGTTTTTCAATTCAAAAAAAGAATATTTATGAGCAATTTTCTTTTTAGCTCTAACAGCAAACACATATTAAGCAAAACAATAAGGTTTAGTTTTAGAATGACTTTTTATCTTACATAGTGCACATTTTTCTATAATTAATATTATCTACTATTAATGTTTCTCTTAAAAGTACTAAAGCATTTAAATTGCTTTTGGATTTTTGTTTAGATATTTTTATAGAAAAATATTTTGAAAACATATAACAAAAATATAATAGAATAAAAAATGTTCAGAAGATACTGTCTGTAAATATTTGTTTATATAAAATGTGAAGACAAATAATCTTGGTGCTTCAGTAACAAAAAAGAAACAGAAACTATTTCTTTTGTATCATGTTTCAGTAGAAAGATGTACGGATCAGAGTAGTTTCCAGATCCTTTTTGCATATTTACTTCTTCTGCAATTTTTTTATGCCCATCTATTCATTTATCATCTGCTCACTTTTCTTCTACGTTTGTTTGTTATTTACCTTATATTTTATTCGTAAAATATTCTTTGGAAAAATATATTTACGTTTCATGGAAATTGATCAAACTTTTTCCTGAATCCTGTTTATCCCACATATTTATCTAAAAGAATTTTCTGGTAAATAGTATATGTATAAGTGAAATGGAGATAAACAAAATGCCAAAAGTTCTACATAAGATTTTGTATGGTAAGTAATTTATTTACTTTGCCTGATATGTAAATATTCAAATTTGCAAAAAAAATTACAATATGTTATGCACATAACACTTGAGTTAAGCAATACTCAAATAATAACCCTTTGTTTCCATAATCTGTAATCAAAATTCATGAAATGGTTGTACGAAGTATTTTAAGACTATACAAGGAATTTGAGTTGATTAGAAATTTAATATGCGTATTGTGTAATAATATAAATATATGTTTGATTTAAATTTCATTCATAATGTATGAAATTAATCAAATCTTATTTGTGACAATTCAGGAGTAAGAAAAAATGAACTTTTCTCTCAAAGTCTGTTTTTTTAAAGTTATATCAAACATATATTTTAAATATATCTTGAAATAAAATAAAAAATGTAATACCAAAAGTATAAAAATATATATCAAAACTCAGTTTGAATGTTGCTTTTATTTTTAAATTAATTCAATAAAAAAGTGAAATTTAATTCAAAGAAATTATTTTGATATGTTTGGGCAAAGATTCTTTTTTTTAAAATATAGATTATATTCGGCATATGATTCATAGAAATTGTACTGTGTTTCTAAACAATTATATGTTCCTTTTCCTCTATCTTGGAAATTGTAATGAAAAAATAAAATAAAACATGTTACTATTTATAAAGAATATCAATTTTTATTACAGAGTATAGCAACAAATATGCAAAGGATATATTAAAAGTCCCCTTTATCAAATGAAACATTCTCGTTAACAAAAATCTTTCAAATTATATCGTCGATGAAATTTTAAGAATATTATATTTGTGTAACTATATCTATACAATATTTCCACACAATATATATTATATGCAACTATCTATCTATTATTTATCTATATAAAATTGACAAATTTTCTACAAAGAAACTTTTTTAATTCTAGCTTAACTTATTTATAAATTATTAATTCTGATAATAATTTGTTTACTATTATGTTATTCAAGTGGTCATCAAAGCATTTTCGATCTTTTCAAGGTATATACATTTCTACATAATTAATAATATATTAGAGACCTTTCTATGATGTGTGAGTTTGGTCGCTACAATTCTAATAAATAGTAGAAATTTAACTATCCAAATCTGGTTCTGAATCCAGGGTATCAGTTCTCAGTCCACTGTGTAATTGATATTGAAGGTATCCAACTTTAGTCTCTAAACTTCGATTATCTCTCATCTAGAGTTAGTTGTATACAGTGAACCACCATAGGGAAAGTGTTCATACACCTCCTATTTCCGATAAAATTCCATGTTTTCAAATAATAAAAATTAATACATCAAAATTGTAATTTTTTAAAATATTTCTGCAACTTGTGCTTAATGGAATAACGTAACCAGTTTTTAAAACATAGTACAACTGTTATTTTGAAAAATTAAAAACGAAAACGTACTAAGAAATTACGCCTCACAAGTCTTCGTACACTTCAAAAAATCTCAACATATGTAGCTTTTAATATTGTTTTTTTTTTCTAAATTTTTTTACTTAATATGATATTTTTTACCGTTCACAACAACTTTTAAATATCTTAGTGTAAATTTAATCAGTTTTTTTTGTAATTTCTTCATCGATATTCCTCCAGTTTTCTGTAATCATTGTTTATACTTCATATTTGTTTTCATGTATGTAACAGAGAGGGTGGTGTCTAGGTGTATGTTGAATGAAAAGAAGACGTTAAGGTTTAAGGATATTTAATGACATCTACAGGTTGTTAAACCTGACTAGGCGCGCTGCTGGAGAAAAGTAAGTCTACTCCTTCTCCCGCTTACATCCGGGTTTACAGAGAGTGGCGCTGGTGTCGCCTGAGCGTATACAATGTCGCCTGAGCGTATACAACATGTATCATGTTTTTTCTTTTTTTAAAAATCAGAATATCACCAAATATGTTCTACTAATCTTAAATCAGGTGATTTAAGATGTGTTTACAGAATTTGGGGACAGTTATAAGGACAGCAGCTGTATACATTGAGAACAGTGCACTTGACGTCATTACCGTGTTAAAAAATGAAGTCATCTCCAATTCCTAAATTTTGGGCAGATCGTTTTAAATTGCTCTTAAATCATGAGCTCAATTTAAATATTTTAAAGAGAAAATTTAAATTATCTGCTAAATATTTGATATCAGAAACGACTTTATTTTTAACACTGTAATGATGTCAAGCACCCTGATCTCAATGTACACTTCTGGTGTCCCTATAACTGTCCCCAAATTCTGTAAACACTTCCCAAATCACCTGATTTAAGATTAGTAGAACATATTTGGTGATAATTTGATTTTAAAAAAAAGCAGAACCTATAAAAACAAAATGTGAAGTATGAACAATGATTACAGAAGATTAGAGAGATATCAATGCAGAAATTACAAAAAACTGATTAAATCTACACTAAGATGTTTATAATTTGTTGTGAGTGATAACAGATATCCTACTAAGTAAAAAATTAAGAGAAAAATACAACATTTAAAGCTATGTTAAGATTTGTTTGACGTGTACGAAGACTTTTGTGGCGTAATTTTTAAAAGTTTTTTGATTTTTAATTTTTTTAAACAGTTGTCATGTTGTTGTTATGTTTTAAAAATTGATTACTTTACTCCCTTAAAAACAAGTTGAAGATACCAAAAAAAATTACAATTCTGATATACTAATTTTGATTACTCCAAAACATGAAATTTTATAGGAAATTACAGGTGTACGAACACTTTTGGGGTCCACTGTATGCAACTATAGTATTTTCATTGAATTCAAACATGGTCCGATCACATCTTTTTAAATTTTAATCCGTTGGGTAGTTTTTTCTTAATACACATTATAACTGCAGTTTGATTTCACAAAAATACACATAGAAAAGAACAGAAAGAAAACACATTCTAACAAGATGCACATGACAATAGCGTTCTTCGTTTTCATTCCAAAGTTCAACTTTTATGCTTTTCCTACCGGAAGCTTCTGGGACATTCGTTAATCATATGATTTCCGGGTTTTAACACGCTCATTGGTCAGATTCGGTGGCTAATGCAATGTGACAATTTTTGCGACATTGTCACATTGCGTATATTTTTGCGAAAAGATTATTTCTCGTTAGGCGGATAAAATAAACGAATCTAATATCACTAGATGCTTTAGAGGATTCAAGAACATTATGAATTACAGAAAGTCCCCCACAAAAAAAATTTTAATGGAGAATTATTACATACATCATATATATATATATATATATATATATATATAGTAGGCTGTAATTTTATCGTTATATATTAATAATATTGTGTTTCTTAACTGTAATATTTAAATTTATTTAATATTCCTTTCTTTCTCTATAGCCCAGAGTATAGGCAAGTTAAAAATGTAAGTTGGCTAGCCTCTAAACTTTGTTTAAACCTTTAATCTTGGTTCCTAAGGACAGGAGTTTGCTATTGTACAACTGTAGCTAATATTTCTTACTATCTTGTCCAGTTATACCTTGGTTGTATAACTATTTGTATTTATTTATGAATTTATATATATGTACTTCAACAAACTTTGTTATAAACATGTAAATCGAAGCAGGAAATACATTGACATAAAATTAAAAATGGAATCTAGCTAGTCAGAAAGCAATTTAGACCAAATAAGTGAATATAAACTGGTTTAAAACAGAGGAAGAAATATAGCAGAATATATTTCTGTATTTGTCATTATTTTGTCTTAAATATTAGAAACAGCTGTACTTTTGTACCATACTTTGAATAATTTTGATTTAAATAGTTTAATTATTCTTGTAATTAATGACGATATGCCAAATAAACGTCCGTCTCTCAAATTATAATGGTACTAACAAACAATTGTTGCTTTAAAAGCTGTTGTTGTCTTGCTTGAATAAATAATAAAGAACCCGCTCAAATATGGGGGCTAAGACAGGATTCATCTGATATAAAATAACTTTAATATGTTTTACCCTAACAAGTAACGCTGAAAAATAACATTACTTTAAAGTACTTCAGAATGGTTTTTGTTGTAAGAATGGAGTTTGACTCTACTAAATATGCATATAAAATTCCATCTGAAGTGGAAGATGGAAGAAATAAAGAAAAAAAAACAATAAGAAGGAATAAGAAGACAAGAGAAAGAAATTAAATTTTCTCCAAGAGATTTTTTTAAGCTTTATCCCTCGTTTCTTTGTTATTTCTACATTGTTGATTCCATACAACTGGGCATTGTTTGGTTTTCCTACAGAAATCTTAAGGCTACCTTAAAGATTATAGCATGTCAATCGTCGAATTTATTTCTTTGCATAGATAAACTTTGAAATGTAAAACAAATTTTTAGTTGTAATTAATTATTGAATGGCTCATTTTTTTAATATATTCATCTTAAAAATGGTAATAATTATTTTAAATAAAAATTAATTTATCTGTTTTGTTAAAAATTTTATTTTATTGAAAAGAATTATTTAGTAAGGTAAATAAAATTTTGTTTTAGTGAAAAGCTGAAATATAATTATTTAAATATTAATTTAATTCACCCAACACACTATTGGTGAATGTTTTTTCTACTATAGTAGTACCTTACCATCGTATTAATAAAATAAATTAGTAATGACACGTTTTAATGCGGCAGTATCTCACCAAAATTATAACTACTTTGATAAATTAATATTAATAAATATACGTTTATTTTAAATATTGTTAAAAATATATTTATTATATGATACGTTTCAGTTTATTTGTATTCTGATATAAGTTAAAAATATTAATATATTTAAAAAATTTAACTTAAAATATTATTAAAACTTTGTATTGGTGAAAATCTCAAAATGTCATAAATTGAAAGAAAAAAAGAAAATGTTAAAACAAGAGATTTCCGAATGCTGACGTTGGATTTAGGTACGTAGAAACTGATTCTTTAAATGCTATCTAACTGAAGAAATCTATAACAAAAATTTCTTAATTATAAAAAGTCTTAATGGAGGAATATTAATTACAATAATGAAGGAAAGTCAAAGGAAATGGCAAAACTGACTAAATGATTGAACGAATTAATCAAAGGTACTCGTAAAAAAGAAGAGTTTGGAGATATTCAAATTACCAAATGATCGAAATATAAATAGGTGCAATTAAAAATAGGAGAAAAACGACATCTGTAAAAAGATCAATTGTACAAGTTTAATACTAGCATTTAATTCTACAGATAATGATATTAGTCTAAATTATCTCTTGTTTGAAAGTTAGATTGAAAAAAAAAACAGATTTTGCTAAAACATCTTCAGTGTCTTACCTAGTTGATTTACAACACATGCAAATAGTTCGAAATATAAATAGAAGATATAAAAACGTTTAACACAAACGACTACGATTTTGTTTTAAAATGACCACGAAAAAGTTTAGACATTTTGGGAACCTTAACAAGAACTAAGAAACAGCTTGGACTGATTTTGCATACAAGATAAAAAAATATTTTACAAAAGACAACTATGCAATTCAATAAAATGCAATTAAATCAAACGAGTAGTTTCAGATTATGTCAGAGAACCATTTTAGTGATGACTCTAGTCGAAAATTCTTCAATAACTCGGAAAGTTTTTGAATAAGTTCTAAAAATAGAATTAAACTGTAAAATGGATAAAATCTATAGAATTCCGATAAAACACCAGAATCCATACTGTCAGCTCAAAGAACGACAGAAATATTAGTATAAATGGGAAGTACATAAAAAAATAACTTGAAATGATATTTTAAAATGAAAATAAATAAATGAATAATAAAGAGACAGAAAAAATTTCTTGTCACAATCGCTTATCTGAATTTCCCCCACAATACAGATAACAGAAGAAATAATTATAAAACCAGGAATACACTTCTACTTAATTACTTAAGCTCCGGAAAGAAATTCTGTGCCAGAATCAAAATAACATACCACGAATTTACCCCTTTTCGCGTTGACAGAAATTGTGAACGTCTGATTTCTGAAAGGCTTATGGGATAGTCCATGCACCTAAATTAGAATATGAAAGTATTAAAATACCAGGAATTGGGAAAAAAACAACTTAAAATTATAGGATGCTTAGCAAACATTAATATTGATGAAGATACACTTTCTTGGGAATTTCATGTTGCTACTACAAATATGGTTCTCTTTAAAGTTGACAATGTTTTAGAAATCTTTAGTACCTCACCGTACCTGTCTTTATCGACCTTTTTCAAATCTTTAAAAAACATTCAGGTGAAAATGAACTCAATAAAGCACATTTATGTAACTTATTCAAATGTAGATGCTCTTTCTAAGGAACTATTGGCTTAGCATAACAATAGAAATATCCTTTAGATAAGATAGAAGAAATGTTGACTATTCAAAAAATGAAAAAGTATAGTTAAGATCATTCTAAATGAAATAGGGAAGAATCGAATCTCAAGCCACAAGTTACTGCATTCTAAGAGAATATACATTTAATAGACATCTTTATTGTAATCAATGAAAAGTTAGAATTTCTTGCTATATCAATGTTTATAAAAATGACCAACCAAACATCAAGACTACATCAACTCACCTAGTGAGCTCTTGGTTGATTTAAGAGTCAGAAGAATGCAGGATTCCTGAAGGTTGGAATGTAAAGGGGCCAAATATTATTATATTTATAGGACTAATAGATGGCACAGTTATCTAAATATATTATGTTTTGCATATTGGCAACAGATATAATATGTTTTTTCTTGTACTGAGTATCAGCTTGAAAAAAATTACTTAATGTAAAATAAATAAACTTATTACATTTAAACATTTACATTAAAAAAGCATTGATAAAGAATTATTGCTTTAACAGCATGTTACTTAAATAAAACATCAGAAACTCACTGATATATATATATATATATATATATACGAAAGAATAAGCTAATTTTGATATATCAATATAAAATATTTCACAAATATTGCATGAATTGAAAATATTTCTTGAAACTTAAATATATTAGTAAATTATTTAATGGTATGTATTATTAAAAGTATTAACATATTGAAACAAATAATTCTCATTGACTTGCTATAGTACTATTATAGTCAGCATTTTTTCTAAATTTTTCAATTAAATTTCTAAGAAAGACTATACATAATGAATTTTCTTACATATATCAAGAGCTTAATTCATAAATTTTTTGTGAATGCCATCATACAGTTTGAAAGCCATTTTCATTTATAATTCTCTCTCTTTCTAAAGGAAAAATTTGTACATGCATGCAATTAGAAGTTGTTGCTGATAAATATATAAAGGTTTTATCTAGAGAAATCAATATAAGACCAGCAAAAAACAAAGAAAATATTGGTGAGATGATTGAATAGGCTGCCCAGTAAATATACCTATCATTAGTTGAGAGGCGTTTTCCATTTTTTTATCCTCGTCATTACGATCAAGAACACTATTATTATTTGTTATCCAGTACCACCTTTTCGATGTACTATTTATTGGCAATGAATAAACTACACACACACAAATATGTATAATATATATATATATCATTCTTTTTTTTCTAAAATCTATTTTATAAGCCCTATCGTCTTAGCAATCTCCCATATTCTAGTTTAAATATATTCACACAACACGTTTGTAGAATATTAAAAATTTAACCGAAATTTATTAAAGCATATAAAATATTTCAATGAAAGTTAGGAGTTAGAGTTCAAATATTCAGAATATGTTTACTATTACTAATTTTTACAATAATTAAGAAATATTTAAAATACTTAGTATGTATAATTATTTTTTATATTTATTAGTATAATTCTTACTTATTACTGCTAACTATTACTCATAATTTTTATATTTATAATAATTAATATTTATTCATAATTTTTAGCGTGATTTTAAAAAAATTCTAAAATATCCGAACACATTCAGAGAACTTTTTAAGAAATAGTATAACTAAAAATAATAAATCATTTTGTAAAAAACTTTTAGAGATCAATACTATTAAATATTAATAATTAACCAACAATATTTAATATAAACTATCTAAATTATATTTTTTTAAAAACGTGACTATAAGGGAAGTATAAACAAATATTTAAAAAAATTTAAAGAGTTGGAGGAAAAAAGTTATACATTTATAACAATATGTTTATAAAAGCATTACTAAAATAAACTACTTACATTTATGTAAAGCTTGTGCTAAAATTGGAATGTTGTATTAGAACATAAAGATATTAAAGCTAATCCTGTAAATATTTTAAGATGTGTGATAGAATTAAGAGGATTTTTTTGAAATATCAGGCCATAACTGAAAAAGTATTCAGACAGTAAGGAAAATTTTAATATATTCCTTACAAAATATTATAAATATCAAGTGCATAAAGTTTCATAGAAATACATTTCGAACATACTTTGAGATGTCAGACTCCCCATGATAGACTTTGAACAATTTAAATGAACACTTTTGATAAATTACAGAACCACTTCTAGCCTTTTTAATTCTAATGTGATTTATTGCTCCGTTTCTATATAACACAGAAGCAACACAATATATGTTTTGTAAATCCAAAAGTTTACTCTTTTGAATTAACTTAAAGAAATGTGTTTTGATCGAAAATGATGATTTCAATGTGTCCGGTTAACTTAATGCTATGGTATTTAATTTTAAACTGTTTTAATATAAAAAATAAAATTGCGTCGATGTAAATGATATCGTATGATTGTGTAGAGATATTAGTGAATAAAAGTAGAAAATTCTACCTTCCTTTCAAAATTAGGCTGTTCAGCTTAGAAATTATTAATAAAAAGCACGTTTACTTAATTTAAAATTGCCTCTTATTGTGACTGAAATGAACTAATTTAAAATTATTCTTAACAGAATGAGTCAAACATAAGCATTCGATGAAATGTTTGAAATTTAAGGCTGAGGTGGCAGTAGCTGTTTTGAAATCTAATCAGACAAAGAGTTATTACTATAAAAAAATAAAATCTAGAGTCACATATATACTAAAGTATTTAATTATCAGGAGTAATAAATAGGCATCTTCAATTGATTCAAATATATGAAGGAATGAAAATGACTCGGAATCAAATTGATTTTAATTCTGAAAATGACTCGGAATTAAAACAGTGAATAGTGTCAAGAACACTAACACTAAGGCCGGATGTCTTAATTGAATCTACGTATGGTTGTAAATATATATATATATATATATATTCTTGAAAAATTATATATAAAATTTCTGCTCAACGGGAAGGGTTAGAATCTTTTGTGGCAAGCTTAACCATACTTCACTGCCCTAAGTCAGTGACAGCCTTAGAAAACATAAAAGTTTTCTATTTTGGTCAATTGACTTTTCTTCAAAAAAAAAAAAATAATTGTTCTTGGTTTTTGGTTTCAGAATTTGGGCTATGGATTTTTAATTTTTCCATCATTTCTTTAATTTATTTATTTTCTTATAATTATTGTATGTATACACACACACACACACGCGCGCGCATATATATACTATATACATATATATATATATATAGCAGTAAATAATTAAAAAGAAGACTAATAATGTATATATTAATACGGGGAAAAACCACTTATTAAAGTTGCAACATATTTCATTAATAACTATTGTGTACAAGGGAGAAAGAGATGTGTCTAGCATTTTAAATACCAATGAGAATAACCACTATTAGAATGAGTGATTTTTAAAGCGGCATATTTTTATTCTTTTATTTGCTATTTAAATCAAAAGCTAGAATTTAAGTATCCTTAATTTTTATCCTCCTGATAAACAAATTATCCAGTACGTGAGGCTGAATAAGTCTAAAAGGTAAAAACAAAATAACATATTTCATAGGTTTGCAGGTAAATTTTTATTTGTCAATTATATCCTGTTGAAAAATAAAACCAGAAGTACTTTAAAAGTTTTAAATTCAGATCTCTACTTATATCTAAATCTATTAAAATATAATGTGGACAAGTTTTTCGCTTAGCTTAGTATTAAATATTATTTTGTCATGAAATATAAAATGAAACTTTATTTGCTGTTCTTCTTTTAGAGATAAAGATTGTATCTTGAGAAATGAATTTTTCAGATACAATTTTGTATTTTATCGAGACCACATGGATAGAAAATAAAAGTATTCACAATAGATTCCAAAAAGTCTTTTTATAAAACTCTGCCCAACACCGGAATGATAAAATATTTATTCCTTTTTAAATCATTACACAAAATGATCCCCTTTGTTATTTTCCTATTACATGCTTCCGACAATCCTATCCGAGGGAACATCTCCTTTAAAACACGAATTCGAATTTTTGTTCTTTTTTTCTTTTTCAAAGTAAAAATTTATTTATATGAAATGGGAATCACACAAATAAAAAAAAGAAATGGTAACGGTAATGTAATCCACTAGTCAAATTTTAAAACTATAGGAAAAAATAGGCTTCTTTTCCCTTTGGCGGGAATTGAAAATTGAAGAAAAAAAAGAAAGACTGAAATTTCAATAACAAAAGATAAGTAAAAAGAATTTTTATTCTTATTGTTTTATTTCCTTTTTTTTTGTAACGATTCTTCTCGTTCATGTAATTGGGTTTTTTCCTTCGAAAAAAAGTCGAAATTTTACATTAGAGTGCACTTACACTGAATACCTAATTACTGAAATCGAAGCACTTCAATTAATTTTCCAAGGCTGAAACTTGGGTATCAATGGAAACTACTTTAAACAATTTATTAAAAAGATTCCTTCCGTTTTATTGCTGTTTAATATCAAATAAGATGTAACTAAAAGAGAATAGTAGGAATTATCTAATATATAATCTTAAGTTTCCTTTTTGGACTCTTGTTTCGAATATATTTATTCAACAGATGATTTTTTTGTACATTTTTCGAAATGGGAATTTGAATTATAATAGTTTTGAGAATAAATTTTGAATTTTGTACGTATTAATGGGATACATAGGAATTTGTTTTTACATATATATATATATATAAGATAATGTTTTAGATTTATGTATATATGTATATATATATATATATATATAGTATTTTCAATTAAAGAATATACTTATATAATTTGTGTATCAAGCTATTACATAATTGTTTTCAGTAAGTTTCAGTTTGATAGTAAATGCAAATACTTTTTGAGAAATAACATCTTTTTAGTTTTTAGTTAAGGTAAGTAAAATAGCGACTTGCTATTTAGAACTATTACTCAAAAGGAGAAAACATTGAGATAAAATATAAATGACTTTTATTTTATTCAAAGAAAATTAATAATTTCATTTTCAGAAAATATGATAAATGTTATTTGAAAAAAATATATAAAGATTTAGGTCAATTTAATTGGAAATAAATAATTTTATGGTTCTGACACGTAAAAAAATCATTTTCTTAATTTTTAAAGAACAAACGCACAATGTTACAAACTCCAACGTTATTTTTATGTTTTTAATGTAAATTTTATTTTATTTTCAGATATAAGGAATTTAGATAGTATTAGAAAAATATCCTACCCAAAAAAAGCGTAAAGAAAATGTCAAAGAATGATATATATTTTTTTAAAGACAATTTAAATCGCAAGTGCAAATGAAATCAAATTGCCCAATCAATTTTAGAAAATTCCTTTTTTAAACTTACATTTTTATTTATTTACATATTTTTACTCACCGAAACACACACACACGCATAAGTGCTACAATATGCTTTAAATTTGTATTTGCGTTCAACTCGCATACTGTTCTCAGATTTAGAGCGGACTATGCATTTTGAATGTAGTTTTAGGTAAATTACGGTTTTCTTATAATGGATTTAGAAATTCTACCCATTATTTTCAATAAGAGTTCACTCAGTATGGCTAACAGAAAGGGAAAAGGTTGGTTAGGTTCAAAATTTGTTAAACTCCGTTTTTATATAAATTATTTTATATATAAGAGCTATTTTATATGTAAGAGCTTATTATATTAAGTCAGCAATGTTTATAATACTGCAGCACCTATAATATCTGACAACCTTCAATATGTAAAATTATAATTTTTTCTAAAATTACTATTTGAGTTATTTTTTATTGGTTATCATTAAGGAATTAGTTTTAATGAGAGCATTTAATTACTACAAAAATAAGGAATGCTTTCGAGAATTGATAAGGCCTTTGAAAAATTAAAAGGGAAAAAAGTCTTGAGAAACATTTATTCAAAACAAAAATACTTGAAAAACATTTACTAAAAAGCAGTCAGCCAATTTATAATTTTATTGAGTATTAAAAGCATATGCTGAGAAGTTCTAAACTTCTGTAATTTCCTAAATTGTTAACAAAGAGTAACTATGTATTTAATTTTCTCAGTTTTTGCTATAATTATTTATTATGAAAGCTTTCAAGCTAAGTATATAATTGATTATAATCGTTTAAAAAAATACCATTTGCTCATATTAGCCCTTTATTTTAGCAAATTATCCCATAGGATTTTTGATGTAATTCACATTAATAGAGAATAGTATGTGTAAGTACTAATTACATTAAAATTTATTTATTTTTTAAATATAATTTAAAATAATTTAATATAATTTAATTTATTTATTTATTTATTTTGAATATATCTCTTGGATCCCAATGTATGCTTATTAATTATTACAATAAATATATCTTTCAAACAATTTTGTTTTCCCTCATAAATCTATAAATGGATGAAAAATGAAAAATATCTCACAAAAGGATAAAAGTTTAATTTTATCTTAAATTAAAAATTTCTTTTTATAGAACAGTTTTATTTATTTACAGTACATTTTCAATCATCATCAGTCTAGACACTTTCAATTCAAGTCAATTTCAATTTATTTACTTTTGCAATAAGTTCCTTTATTTTGTATTACGTCTCATTGTGATAATGTTGATTAGGATACTAAAAGAATTATGTACTATATATATAGTGATACTAATTTCAAGCTAAAATTGAAAAATATCACTCACAGTGGTCATTAAAAATCAATTGAATGATTTAGATAAAAATACAACATGTTATTCGGAATAGATGTGTAATTCTATCAATCTTGTTTTCATACTTTTTTAAAGCATGTAATCTATTTTTAACATTTCTCTATTTTTTAAAATTCAAAGACCAAAAGTTATTTGCTTATTCTCTTTTAAATATTTTATTGCTTCCAGTACTATCATGAATCATATATTAAAAAATGCATGCTTAATTTATAAGTTTATATAAGTTTTCAAATTCATATTGACATACATATTATAATGAGTAATTATTACCTGTATATCCAATATGTAAAGCATTATTGATTATTCATTGTATGTCGCTTTCAATTCTTCGAGAATGAATACGTAAGTTTGTGAAATTGGATATATTAATATATGTTAATTTTTTATTCATTTTTGAATTATTTTCTTGTATTATGTATGTGAAATTTTAAATAGTTTTCAATGATTTATAAGAAAATTATTTAAATGATTAGGAAAAAAATCTAATGTTTTTTTACTTTAGCTGGTATTTTCATGCAATTAAAATAATACTCTAGGAAGGAAAAATGTAAATGAATGTTTCATTGGAGGAGTTTCAGCTTCATTTGTGCAGTATTATGTAATATTTTTACCAATTACGTAGCAAGTATTTCTCAGGAGATTTCATTATTATAACTTTTTTAGATCATTCTATTCCATTCTTTCCATCGATACTTTCCTCAAAAATTATCTCATAATTCAAACACGATCCCCTGGTAATTTAATCTATTATTAAGTATTTTAAATAAAAGTTTATATTTTAGTGGAAAGAAACGTAAACACACTTAATATTTGCATTTTTTAAAAAAAACTTTAAAAATAATCTATGTAAAAGAAAACATACTTAAAGTAAAAATAAATAAGTGTTCTTTAATCTTTTTGCGATTATGTATATTAGAAAGAACTGACTGTGTGCAAAAGATTTTAAATTAATTAACTTTTATCCAAATTATTTAATATTTTAATATTTGATACTATAAATATCTGACTATTTATTAAGGTTTTCCTATTAATTTGCTTTATTAATTACCTTCCATCTTATAATTATTTTTAAGCTATTAAACAATTTAAAACTATATGTTGTATTCTTTAAGAGTGAACCAATCTTACGATCGACAGCCTCAATAGATATTAAAAGTATTTATTTAAATTTGTACTCTTACTTACAGTATTTTAAGCACCAATTTTAAAAATAAGTGTATTCGCATCTGATGCACTCCTTGGAAAAACTGCTTCCACAAAAATCTAAAAAAAATAATCAGAAATTTTATCAAGCACCACTTACCTTTATCGGATCTGCATCTCCTTTAACGGTGCTCCCCTTGAAACCTTCTTTGATCATACATAATTAAGGATCACTTTCAAAGAGATTACTTCTTATCAGATTTTTTTAATTATTTGACAATGAATGCTCTTCCGTTAGTAATTAATTAGATTTTGATAAGCCATTTAGAAACAAATCGAATAAATTTATGCCGAGTATAAAATAAGGATATATTACGAACATTTTTAAGAATATTTCATCTTATTATTTACTCCAGTAAAGTGTTATTTTAATTTTGGTGTAGTATGATTAATTTATAGGTACATGTGGTTTTAAATTTATTGATGTTTGAGTTATGAATGTAAATGTGCAGACTTTATTTTCATTATGAATTTTTTGCTTTAAAATGTAAAATTATTTAAAATTATTTTTTCTAATAATTTAATGTAAAAGAGAATTTAATGACTAGTACAATTCTAGAGTGAATATTAAAACATTATTTCGAATCTACTATTACAATAAGTATTTTTAAAAGCTTTTTTTTTCAAACTCGTATATTTACAATCGGTAGCAGTTGCATTACTATCATTCATTGGAAAATGATATAATAGTTAATCACATTTAAATACTAATAAGTTTAATTTTTCCAACAAAGAAATAATAAATTAAAAAATTTGAATTATTTTGTAACTTATTTTAATTAATTTCCAGGTTTCTGAGCAAATAGCCCTTCAAAAGAGAACTAATCATTTATTGTCTAATTATATTGGTACTCATATGTTTTGTTGTATTATCATAGCACCTGCTATTTTAAATTTTATACTACTTTATCTTTGTAAGTGCTTCTAAAATCTTATATTTTTCTTTTTCATTTTATGTACAAAATTTTTAAAAAAGCAACGTTATGATATATCGCAAAAACTTATAACAAAACATTTATTTTTTTTAGTTTTAATTTAATTTGCCTTGTCCAGTAATGATATAAATATTTGAGTTCTATTACTTTTAATATTTTGAACTTAATTATATGAAATATATTTGTTTTTACATTATTTTCACTACATTCAAATCCTTTTAAGGAGTAAAATATTAAACTTCAAAACATTTATTGCAAAATATCATTTTTCATCACATAAAAGTATTTTTTAAATATATTTCAAAAATAAAAATATAATCAAAAAATTATTAAAAATATAGTTAAAAAGTAAAATTTGTTAATTATTATTATTATTAAAAACATTTATATTTCAAAAAACATAGAAAAAACAGGAAATCTATACACATAAAAAAAAGGGAAAACTAATAAAACACCAACATACACCTAAGAGGATGGACATACAAATAAAAAAAAGTTAAGGCCTTACCTGGGTCGAAGCAGTTGACTTTCCAGAACTAGGCGTGATGAGTCTTTCGCAGTAGCATCCTTCCAAAAATATCGCTCCTGATGGCCTTGTAGACTGTTCATTTTCGTAGTAGAAAAGCAAGTTCTGGTACAAGACGAACCATCTCAATTGCCATTTGTTATTGTCTGAGGTGCGCTTGAACAGGTAACCTCGCTTACAATTGTCATGCAATGCTTTTTCAGCAAGATGCAACAGTTGAATTTCATTAAATCTCATGATTTGTGACAGCAGGTGCTATGGAAAAAACGATTTCTATCTCTTTGGTTGAAGAGTTCCAAACAAAAAAACTCTAAAACAGCAACTAAATCGCGATTCTTTCTGACGCTTTGTTTTCATTTAAGTCATGGCTGCGCAATTACAGCAAACTACGGGACAAAAAACTTCCCTCAAATTGGGCAAACAGAAGCTGACTTTGGGACTCATTCACCATTTTGCCAGATACCAAAATCCTGGGAAATTCTAAGGACCCGCACCAACGCCACCACCTGAAAATTGTGTTAAACTCGCAAGGGGGAGGAAGGAAAGGGGGAGTGAATACTTGCGTATGCGCTTGTTCGTTCCAGAACCGAAAACTCTTTACACGATCCTACAGGTTAGTGAAGATTAAGAGAACGTAAGGGACAAATATTCCTCAGAAAAAAATGAAAAATGGGATTTTTATATAGGAATATCGGTAAAAACCGACAAGAAAAAAGGAAAAGAAATATTTCTATTATAAATCGGGCTTTATAATTTTTGTATTCACTCGTGACTACCTGTAGAGCCTTAAAGCTAACTACTGCCCTTGCTGAAGGAATCTGCGGAACTGATCCTGGTTCTAAAATCCCGGAATGTGCGCTGCACTCCGGACGACTACCACATTTGGCGATTAATCGATGGCTTGGTTGCGTTCTTTTCGGATCAAAATTTATTTTTGAAAAATTTGAATAGAAAAAAAGGAAAGAATATTCTGATAAAATAAGCAATTTTATTTTCTTGATAGTATTGATTTAAGTTATAATATTTGCGTCAATTTTAATTATGTAAATATTTAATTGCATGTAATTTTTTGCTGAAAGAGGAGCATGTAATTAATTGCATGTAATTTTTTGAAGGGAAGATATATTATTATTTCGATTTATTTATTCATGCATTTGCAATTTGGGTTGGATAAAGAAAATTTCATTAGCACATCGTAAGTTTAAATAATTTTTTTTTTCATTTCTTTCCTATAATATGACTTACTTAAATTTTATTAACCGATATAAAATAAATTATTAAAAAAAATTTAATTCTCACTAAAGACTTAAGTCATCATTTAATTCCTTCGCAGAATTAATTCAATGACAATTAATATTTTAAATTAAAATTTATGAATCATTATTAGTTTATTCAAGGAGAAACGATAAGAGTATTTTTAAAAACTTGTAATATATGAGTAACAAGTAACTTCATGGCAATTGAAGAGTAATATTTCTAATCTAAATAATATATAAAATGAACAAAATGAAATAATTTCAATAATTTGCATTGAATAACACCTTAAGCGGCATTTTCATTATTATCAATTGAATAAATATTTCTATATTCAGGTAAACAAAAAATAATATTGCAATTTCTGTTTACGATTGTTAGAGCTTTAAATGTTAGACATCAAAGCATTTTTTTAACAAATAGCCTTGCTTACACTTTTTTGAAACCTCATATTTAAAGTTTTTATTTAAAAAAGTCATCTTGAATGAAACTAATGCAATTTAATTCATTTGAAATATTATAATAAGGTAACTTATTCTAAATTATCTTACTCAATGTTAAAAGCGTAAATAGTGTAAATGTTGAACAAAATGAAATCTCCTTTTTAAATACGTCACCTAAGAAACACAGGTGTTATGTAAAATTTATTACAATTAAATTTTCTTCTCATACTTTTGCTCAAACTAGTTGTGAATTTTATAAAGACAATTGCTAACTTACTTTGCATGATCAGATTTAAATGCTTTCAAATAAAAGTAACAAGCAAAAGATGTCGAATAATTAACTGTCTTAAGAAATAATTCAAATTTAAATGGTATAGCAGATTTATCTTTGTAAGGTAATATTGTGTATATATTTTTATTATTTATTTTAAAAATGCAATGTTCAGTACTTTGGAAAAATTACAAAAAACACCAATGAAACCTCATTATCAAGGATCATACATTTTCAATTAGATATCTCCAACTTAACTGCGATACTGTAAAAGGTTTAGAAACACGTTCAAAACAAATGCTTGCAACAAGATTTACTGTAAAATCTGGAGTTTAAAGCAAACTTTTAACACAGAAAATAAGATCAAACTTTAAAGGTACGCGTTATATGCCAGGTATAAAAATGATAGCTTTAACAAAAAAAAGAGATCACCAGAAGGAAATTAGAAAATCTGATTACGAACTTAGGTGTCCTACTACCCTAAAATTGGGAATTTTGCCAAAAAGTGACACGAGTGTGTGTATGACTATATTTTAGAGACCATCTTATTAGCTTTATAAAAATAAGAAGTTTATTATTTTCCATTCAATAGAACAAAAACTACAAATGTTTTAGTGAAATCAGATGTCATTAAGCAAGATGTTATGCTTTAAAAGCGTTTTACTAGAATTGTATTTTTTTTAAATGCTCAAAACAAAATAATCAACTGAAATTTTTGCAAATGTTCTGTTTAATAGTAGAAGTGTCTTAACCTTCTTATTTATCAATCACTGTTTCATTACAAAATTTACAGTCCCTTGTATGAATATAACCAATGTTTTTTAACAAATTTCATATAATAACTAAGATAAAGTGCTCTAGTGTTTGTAAAAATTTAAAAAAATCTTATCCTGAAGGTCATTTAAAAAATAAATAACATAGCAACACATCAAAGTTGAAAATTGGTTCATAAACTTTTGGTAAAGAATGAGCTCCACTTATGTTATTTTTTGTAAATTTTTACCGACTTTTCCCCCATTTAGTAATAATAATTTATTTTTATCTTCTTAATTTTAGCATATTTTTCTTAAAATGTACTAAACAAATCTAAAAACCACAAAAAAAATCCCCATACCTGCATTTTTCTTTAAAAAAAGTTGTCGCAAGTAGTCGGAGACCTTAAAAAGAACTATAGAATTTTTTAAATAGTTTTCTTTTCAATGTGAAATAATTTTCTATACATTGTTAAATATTAAACTCTGTAATGTCGATCTTAAGTTATTAACATGTATTAAGCATACCATGAAATAGGTACTTAACTTATTTGTAAAAATAATTCTTGTTTTCATATTTATAAAATCCATATACGTTTCTTATAATAATCCATGAAAATACATAAACTTTATAGAATCCTACAATTAACGTGTTTTTAAATGTTACGAATAATATTTAAATATCTAATTTTAGCTTTATCACACAAATAAATAAAAAAATGTGACTAATATAATCAAATAAATAATTTTTATTGGTTTTTTGGAATTTACATGTCAAAAATTGGCATACAATATATTTCAAATGCAATATAACTTGTTAAACTATTCCAAATCAGCTATTAAACTTTAAAGAATTCATATATAAATGCATGTATATATAATAGAAAAATTGGTGAATGCATATTTGTTTTTTTTTAGAATAAATCTAATAAAACATATCGAATATTTTTTCTCACCTACATACACTCAGAAGCTAAAATTCGTGAGCATCAATTTTTCTTAAAACATTAATATGTTATCAATTTTTCAATTCATACTGAAAACAGCTGCTGTAAAGTTTCAAAATTTCTATGCATCAATGGATGAAATAAATATCAAATATTTATATATTGAATAAATAAATTCCTTCAACATATATTTAGTCAAGTTGAATATTTTGATGAATTGATATGAGAATTTAATGTTTTTAGTAGTAAACTGCTTTTATTATAAATAATGTTCTCCAGTGATATATGACATAAATGTTTCTGTCAAAAGCGTTGATGTTTTTTGAGCAATCAGGTCTCTTAAATCGCTGGGTGACAGCTTTTGAAAAAGACCTGCTCTCAATGGATCGGAATGTTTTGAAACACAATGTTGGGGATTTACACTAACTTTTTTAATCAAAAATAGTAAAAAAAAAATATTTTATATTATCTTGCATTGGAAGTATTAAAACTAAAGCGCTGATCTTATGCTCACTGAATTATCCGAGTCTAATTTAGAAATTTTTTATTTGTATCGAATGTGATGATTCTAAAAGATAATATAAGGCTATATAAAACAATTTATTTAAAATTGTATATATATGTATACATATGTACTAGCTCGTATACACGTTCTTTGCCCGGGTGAATTGAAAAATTAAACAATACAGATTGAAGGATAAAGATGTTTTTAATGAGTTAATTTTGCGTGAATTGCAAATTAAACTAAACAAAAACTTTTTGAATACCTCCGCTGAACAAAATAAAAAAAAACATATTTGTTTAATTTTAAGTCTGAAGGTTTAATAGCCTATAAAAAGTATTTTTTTATTCATAATACCCCGAACACTCTTGTGGGTCGATTTTTGAAAACACCATCCTAAGCTGATATTTCCTTAGCAAAATTAATTCATTCTTACAAATTTTGTGTAATGAATGCTTAAAATAATGTAAATAATTTATATCTGGATGTGTAATAAGTCAATATTACTTTCTATTGCATTTATATTTTAGGTTAAAATTATAATATTTGCAAGCAACGTCGCGTCTTGCATTATAATGGCGATTCAATGGAAACATAGCAAAATGTTGGTGATATACCAAGTTGACATAGTTTTTTTTGTGCCCACGTTGGCAATTTGGCGATTAATTGAATGGGGCAAAAGTTGATATGCTGTAGCGCCACCGGGTGGGGAGCTGAAACAAAGAGAATAGCACAAAAACCTTCTTCACAAAAAAATACATATGCATACCCATTTTCATAGTCATCGGTTAAACGGTGTGTGTTGGAGTGAAGCGAGGTCATATATACAAACATACATTTTTATGCATAGATATATATATGTGTGTGTGCATGTGTGCGTGCGTGTGTGTGTGTGCGTGTTTGCGCGTGTGTGCATGTATGTGTGCGTGTGTGTATGTATGTGGACGTGTATGTGTCTGTGTATGCGTGTTTGCACGTGTGCATGTATGTGTGCGTGCATGTGGATGCATGTGTGCATGTGTGTGTGCGTGTGTGCATGTACTATGTGTACGTGTATGTGTCTGTGTATGCGTGTTTGCGCGTGTGCATGCATGTGTGTGCGTGCGTTCGTGTGATAATTCTGTTCTTTTCTTGCAAAAGCATTAGTATTGGCAAATAAAGGAACACAGGTTAGCTAGTTTTTTTTAATAAAATACTATGTTATTTAACCCTACAATCTTTTAATTCCTAGTAAATATTTGTGGTTGCGTTAGCTAAGTGTGGTTAGTGTATCAAGAACTTGCTGGCGTTCTTTCAGTCGAGTCATTGAATCGAGTCCGCTAATGACCCTCTGTGTAGAGAGGATAAGGCGCATTAAATATGTAGAGAATTACAATCCTCATTTGATGAGATATGGAAGTTTTGCGAATGGGGAACAAATTCATATGTCTTCTTCGCCTCTTAACATTGATTCAAAATTACGAGGTCAGTCATCAAAGCCCCCGTGTCACTATGAAACGTTGCATTAATTTAAAATCAAACAAATTAATGAAAAAAATTGTGTAACATTAATAATAAATGCATAAATAGATACAATAAGTGTGTATATTACGCATTCATAATTTGTATTCATGAACTATTAATATATCGTATCCAAATATGTAATGCGTTTTGGAAAAAACACATTGATTTTGTATTGTTCATGAGAAAAATCTGAAATGAGATTTATTATCAGTACACATTATATTTTCATTAGTTATTATATTTTTTAAAGTTTTCTTTCGATGAACAACGTGCTTTTTACGCTACGGAAATATAATTTATCTTTCATCAAAATGATTTATATATATTACGAATGGGAGAAACATGTGTTCCTTCATGTTAGACATTAATATATAAGTTCTAAATTTACATTTTAAAATCTTTAGGAAAATTGAAATGATAAGTAAGTTTTATTTTGCACTTATTTGTTTTGATAGTGTTAAGGACAAAAAAAATTTAAAGTTCATAATCATAGATTTAACACATTTTTTTTGTGTGAATCAACTAAATGAGGAACTCAATAAAAATCAATAACTCTATGTATTACGTGATGCACAGAAGGTACCAAGCTTCTGATTTTAATCACTCTGAATTAATACAAAGTAAATGGTTTGCATTAAGACCTATCATCACAGTCGAATTACCTTTATCTACAAAATAAATTCGTGACTTATCTATTTATCACTGAAGCTTCAACGCCATTATTGAATTCTTGAGGCAGAGACATTAAGTAAAGCCTTTGCCTCGAGTTCAACATCACGGTTGATTTAGTCAAAATGGTTAATCAGAATATAACCTGAGCGGTCTTTAACATGCATAGATAGGATGCCATTGGGCAGAGTATCTTTGATTAGGAGCTCTGTCTCTGAAGCAGGAGAGATCTGATATCTGCCATTGCATACTGTTGTTAGATAACATTCATTATATTTTGTTGGAGTAAAATATCAGCAAGCTTTAAATTAAGGTATCCGACTACGTTCGGAACTGTGATTTTGCAGAAGTTTTTAGCATATATTTTCATATATTTATAGTGTTACTTATAGATCAAATACACGTTTAAATTGTTTTAAGAATATAATTACAATAAAAAATATTTAAATGCAATATTTTGGGGAAAAAATGAACATAGAACTACCTATTTTCAAAGCATTCTCCTTTTATGGAAAATGCTTCAACAATAAGAATATTTTGTTTATATATATATATATATATATATATAGTATCATAAGATGAAAAAAATGCACAGTGTAATAAAATGATAATTCTAAATTATACCACTAACAAAGCTAGAAGATACTAACCAGATTTCAAGAAACATAACTATAAAAAATGATGGAAAAGTACATTCTACAAGAATTAAATAACCGTATGTATAGCAGGAAACAGAGTTAGAACTTTAAAATGTAAGAAACCAGAGGAGTCAATGGACTAAAATGGAGACCTATTATGATTTCTAAGCCTGTTGCTGAATTAGGACCAGCAAAATTAGGGTTAAATACATTTTATGTATCCAACCTTCCCCCGTACAGCAGAAATTTTCGCCATAATAGCAATACAAGTATTTCTTGTTTTTAATTAATTGTTTATATATATATATATATATATAAACAAAATATTCTGTAAAGAGCTTGAGCTAGGGTTTACGCAATATATTAGATGTGGTTTTACCTATATTTTAATACATCAAAATGGAAAAATTTTAAAAAAAGAAACCCCCGATAATTATTTCAGTTGGTAGTAACTCTGAAAATAAGGTGAATTTTTCAAAGCTCCTAGTTATGGCTTTCTGGAAAAATCTTAGTACATATAAGCAAAATATTGTTACTGTGGAAGCATTTTTTATAAAAGAAGAACGTTTAAAAAAAATAAGTAATTCTTAGCTCAGTGCTTCTCAAACTTTCAATATTGGCGACCCAATTTTCAAACATAATTTTCATCGCGCCCCCCTCCATACAATAATAATGTACTTTGACGCTAAAGCTGCAATACGACTAATTATAAACAGTTCAAAATTATCAGAAAAGAATAAAATTTTGTATATAATCTTGTATATGTGTGTGACAACCCAATGGTGTCACTAATCAGTATTAAACTTGTTCTTAACTTAGTATTGGTGAATTAGTGGTGAAATACATTGTGCAATACTGATATACTTATAAGCATATTATGAGTAAATATGTATTTTATTTTTTATTATGCCACATTGTATTTTTTTTCCAGTAAATTAATACTTTTTTTAAATCTTTAATTTCCGACTTTTCGATATGCTCGCGCCCCCTGGTAGAATTATCATGCCCTTCTAGGCGGGCGCTCCCCACAATTTCAGAAACGCTGTCTTAGCTCATTTTTCGCCAAACTATATTGCTTGAAATTTTTTAATAATAACAATTTTAAAGCATTGTTATATATGTATTCTAATCTAAGTGACATTAAATTTTTAAAAAAAAAGGTTCATTAAACGTTTATACGCTTTTGCAAAATCACGGTTCCGAACATTGTCGGATACCTTAAATTGACATTTGCCATATATTATTCACCATTTATTGAACTGTGCATTGAACTCACAAGATTAAATCTTAGATGTGTTACAAAACAGGAGTATAATCAATAAATTAAATTTTGGGCAACTATTATTCTAATATTCCGTAATTGAATAATTAAAATTCTTTATTCTTTCAATAATTTGTTTTATTCTTTTCATTTCTGGTTACTGATTCTCACACACACATTATTTCTTAATAAATTCTTCTTATAGTTTCTTACCCACTACTTAAGAAATCCTCTCATAATATTTCTTAAAAGTTTTTTTCTTAATTTCTACGTACGCAACTTATTCTTATAATTGCGTAGATATATGTCACAAAAAACAGGAGTATAATCAATAATTTAAATTTCTGCACAACGATTATTCTAATATTCTGTAATTGAATAATCATAATTCTTTATCATCCTAATAATTTATCTTATTCTTTCTATTTTTTACTATCGATTCTCACTTTATTTCTTAATAAATTATTCTTATAGTTTCTTAACCTCTAAATAAATCGTTCTCGTAATATTTCTTAATAGATTCTTCTCTTAATTTCTACATAAGTAATTTATTCTTGTAATTGCACAATGAACGAAAAATTCTTAGGGAAATTATAATTACTTAAAATACAAAAGTTAAATATCTTATAGGTAACTATACCTGATTTTACATTTAATTATTACCATTTTTATTCGAGTCGTAATTTTAAATGTTAACATTATTGTCGACTTAAATATTTTTTAGCATATGTTTTCTCCCCCGTTTTTTAAAGCTATTTTTAAAACTGTGCATTTTTTTATAGAATTTTCTTTATTTTTGTATTTCTTTATTTTTAAATATATTAAGGAATATTATTAAGATATTTATTGTAGTGAGAGAAAAACATTTTGTTTTTATTCCAGCAACGATTTAATTATTTCTAACTTTATTAAAAAAAAACTTGAGTTCAATCATAATTATAAAATTTTATTAGTTTTTTTTAAATATTATTTTTATTTTGAAGTTGATTAAAACATAACTTCAAAATTAATATAAAAAAATTCACACTAATCTATTAAAATCAATGAATCAACAAGATCTTTTAACAAAAAAATCTGATACAAACAGAATTAACTAAATCAAAATCATAACACCCTTCCCATTTTTAACTCACCTATCACCATGGCTGAACTTAAGAGTGCTTTGTGTAGCCTAAAAACAAAAAAAGTCTCCGGGTGAAGATGCCATTCAAGCAGAATTTCTCATAAATCTTGGAAACAAAGCAACCCACACTATTTTAAAGCTTTTTTAATACTATTTGCAACACAGGTAATGTGCCTGCATTATGGTGCAAATCAATTATAGTTCCAATACATAAGAAGGGAAAAGATCCCAGTGATATTAAAGGATATAGACCAATATCATTGACAAGTATCCTTTGTAAAACAATGGAAATAATGGAAACAAAAAGGTTGGAATGATAGGCAGAAACCTCTAATTTTATTATCAATGAACAGGGAGGTTTCAGACAGTACACATGTACCAGCCGACATGTTACACTCCTAAGCAAAAAATGCACTGGATAAAAATACATTTTTTCAGCTGTATTTGTGGATCTGAAATCTGATTATGACTTTTAGTTTGGAGAGAACATCTTCTGAAATTTCAAATATTGGTGTCCATTCAAACTTGTTTGGATGGCTTAAGAGTTTCCTCAGCCAAAGAATATGTAGAGCTCGATACGAAGGCTGCTACTCAAAATACAAGTTTCTAAGGAC
The DNA here is from genome assembly GCA_019973975.1 of Trichonephila clavata. Classification (NCBI taxonomy): domain Eukaryota; kingdom Metazoa; phylum Arthropoda; class Arachnida; order Araneae; family Nephilidae; genus Trichonephila; species Trichonephila clavata. The sequence goes on from BMAO01024739.1 coordinate 71,636, forward strand.
TGGTCTATAACAGGGAGCCCCATTTCCATCTCCCTCCTTTCTAATCTGTATATAAACGACCTAATTGCTGAGTTGGAAATACTTGTTGGAGTTAAATTTCTACTACATGCAGACGACCTAGTTTTATGGACAGAAACGTCTAAATATCATGCTAAGGAAAATCTGAGTCAATCTTGTATAAAGCTTTGGATATCCTTGATCATTGGTGCCAAGATAATAACATGAAAGTAAATCTGGATAAAACAGTCTATCAGACTTTCTCTCTCAGCCATTGCAACTGAACCTCTCATACCAAGGAACGAATGTTCTCCAAACAAATTGTTTCTCATATTTGGCATTAACTTCGATCGAAAATTAACATGGAGACAGCACAACGCACGACTAAGAGGTTAAGTCTTTAGGGAAAAAATGCTGGCTCGAAATGGGGTTGTCTAAAACAACTCCAGAATTAACATATAACTCTTACATTCTGCCATTCATTACCTAGTGCTGCGAGTCTTTAGTTGCGGCATCTAAACAGGTGATTGATATCCTAGAAGTGTTCCATAACCGAGAATTAACGCTAATTACGAGAGCTGTGAAATCAACACAAATCGATGCTCTGTTGTTATCAACTCATCAAATGCTTATTAAATCTGTTATAGTAGAACAGGCTTTATTATTATGGGAGAAAATTACTATAATCCTAGAATGCATATCCCTTTGGAATGATTCTCTATCCTATACCAACAGAAATCTTAAATCAAAGAGAGACTTCCTTCAAAAAGTCATGGCTCTTAAACAGCTTCATAGTTTTCATTTTGAACCAGAACGTCTAATAAAAATTTCCTGTCCGACTGAAAGGTATAACTTTGCACTTTCAACAGAGCTGCTCCATGAGGTCCAAGAGGAAGAAACAGATAGCCAAATCCTAAGGATACTTTCTTTAGAGTCTTTGGATTCCTTATAGCCGGAAAATGAATGGCTATACGGTTACGCAGATGGTTCCAAGTTGATAGATGACAGTAATGCAGGTGCTGGAGTTTGCTGAAACCTATTCTCCTTCTATAGGAATTCACAACACTGCTTTTGATGCCGATATTGCAGCTATACGTATTGCTCTATCTCAACTTCTTTGCCACACAGATCGTGTTTCAAAAGTAGTTATTTTGTATGATTCAGGGTTGCCATCCAAGCAATATCATCCATCGAGGCAGGTACCTAGGTATCAGAGGATATTTTCAAATGTCAACTGTTAATTGGTGATTTACTTCAATGCCATATAGATATTGCCATGCAATGGATTCCGTCTCACTGTGGCATTGATGGGAATGAAAATGCCGATTGCTTGGCGAAAAAGGGGACAAAAATCTTTCAATTCTCTAACCGTACGGTTCCTTTTTATATTGCCAAAAGAATCATAAAGAAGTACTACAGAGAGAACATTTCTGGTCTAAATTCAACCAAAAGAATAATCAAAAAGTGCTAGCTTTTATATTCTAAAATGGTCACGAGATAGAGCTGGGACTAATTTTCGTATCATCATTGGCCACGACTGCCTGTCCAAGCATCTAAACATGATATGCATTGCCCGGAATCTACTTTGTAAACTGTGTGACTCCAATAAAGAAATGAACGCCATTAATTCGGCACGCTGCTGTGCACTCAGCTTTGGATCTATTTGGAGCAGATATTGGTAGGCCAGACACAAAATGTGTGATTTATAGAATATACTAAGAACTTGTGTTTCTTTTCTTATTTTTTTCTTTTTTTTGTGTGTAGTCCCTTGTTTTTTGCCGATATTCACTGTTTCTTATTTTGTTTGCAGTTGTCTTGTGTAATCCATCATTGGAAATAAAAAATGATTCATCATGTTTCTTACATTTTATGCACTTACTTTCTGTAATGAATGTTATTACATATACTTTTTCTCCTTACATTTTGTTTCTTGTAAACAGTCATTGGAAATGTTGTTGCTGTTGCTAATGTCGCCTGACTTACGGTGTCAGACCAAGGGTCACAAAATTTATTGTGGCAAAGGGCTTGATGTACGCCTGTCATTAGCCGTATCTTCGAGCTTGAAACTGTTGGCAGGACGATTTGGCTCAGTTCTACCCCAATTACGAGGAAGAACACTGAGAAGAAGGTCAGGGGATTATCAGTTTCTTCCCCTTCCACCAATCTCACGAGAGGACTTGAGACTCGACGGCTTTTTAGAGTACCCCATGCCGCATAGGCACTATACATTTTTAAACACATCAATGGCTTCTTCGAGATTTAAAACCAGAACTTACGGCACTACAGTTAGCGTCACTAACTACTATACCGGACTGGCGGCTAGCCATTGGAAATAATAACTACAAATAAAATAATAATTTAAAGTATTAAAATATGCAACGGAAATTAAAATTGTAGTAAGTAAAGTATGCTACATCTTTACATTTGTATTATATATAACTTTAAAAAAAACATAACTGCCCACTAGCTATAGTTTTGAGCAATACAAAATCTTTTTGAAATCAGGAATTTCTCCTAAAGTGATTTAACATATTAATACATTTGTACTTGGTGGATAAATACTGCCGTTTGCAGCTGAATGAGTAGGTATAATTCCATTAGGAAGGGATTGAAACCCTTTCAGGCAAAAGACAGCTGGTAATATCAAATAAAGATATCTCTGTAGTCTCTAAACGTAAATTTATAAACGTTCTTTAACGATTGCCCTAGAATTTGTCAGGAAATTACATTTTAGAAATTTCATTCGTGCAATTTAATTTAGATGGAATTGCAAGATGCTTAGAAACATGTAGTTACAATTTCCGCCATAAATGTCCCATTTTATTGAGTAGTTTGATTTTAAATATGCTTAAATTAAAGTAAATTATTTATTTAAACCATTTGAAGTTGATATTTGTAATCAAAGGGGAAAATGTATTATATTATTATATAAAAATCAATGAAGTATATTTATAATTTCCTAATGTCAAGTATTTTTTTATCTAAGTTTTAGCTACACAAAATATAGGTAATCACTTTATAACGTCAAATCAAAAGATTTTGACAATTAAAAAAAATGTCACCAATTGCTGATATAGTATTATTATTGTTTATTATACTTCAATGTTCGAAGAAATGGTTTCACAATTGGCTGGATTTCGAGTATTTGGCGAGGTCTTATGATTTGATGAAATAATTGACAGCATAATGTTATAAATAATTTAAATTTCGATTCGTAAAAACTTTATTGGGGTGATGATATATTCTTAGCTTCCCATTATTCATCTTTTTAACTAGCTACCAAAGGAATTTATTTTGTATATACTGAAACATAGGTAATCAGAATAATGATAAAAACTACACTTATTGTTGTGATAGTAGCAACTTCTTTTAAAGTGAAAATAAGTTTAAAACTATTTTAATAATTTTTTCAGATTTAAATTGTTTTCCTAGCATATTTTTTTAAGCTTATACAATGAAAAGTTTTGAAAGATTTTGTTTAAACTATATAAGTTTGCTAAAAAGTTGTGACAATGTTCCAGCTATAACAAACTATCCCACTTTTTAAACCAAAATTAGGTCCTACAAATGTAAAAATAGATTCATAATGTTCTTTTGCTTTGCAATTGTCTTTACACGACTTAGAGAAATAGTACCTAATTTCAGAACAAAATATCACATGGAAAACATTTTCCAATGTTAATTTAAGTTTGCGCAGACATGGGACACAAATACTCCTTACTACTTTCCCTCAGAATTTATATATATATTTAATAAGTCAGGAGTATATTCACTTTAAGACAAAAAGCTAAAATATCAAACAGTATTATAGCATAGGATACGGTAGATAATATTCTTGAAAAAGAAATGTTTTAGTTCAAGAGATAAGAATTTTGAAACATATTGGTTCCATATTACAGTTTAGAACTAATATTGGAGTACTTTCTATCAATTTCTTTTCACAAATGAAGAGGTTATTTTGTATTATTTAGTATGTCCCTGTATTTGTCTATACAAATTTTTAACTGAATTAAAATGAAAATGAAGAAAATGGATTTTAACGAAAGGCTTTCTGATACGTTTTGTATGGATTATATATTTAGAAGATAATGAATGCACCGTATTTCTTTTGCAATCTTTCCGATTCTTCATCGACATATATTGAAAATCGATGTTAGGAAGCAATGAGCCATTTAGGAAGCACACTCGATTTCAATAACGAAATTTATTTTCTTTTCATTATATGATTTCACATCAAACATTAAATGAACTTAAAAAGTTAACATTGAACATAGAACTAAAAATAACATCTCATTCACTAATACAATCATTTAATAATATGTAGATTTAACTTAGGTGGTTAATACCGATAAGCATTATTACTGCACTCAGAATTGAAGCGAAGTTTTACTGTATTTTTCACAAAAATTCTGAAATGCATGCTTTACCAATGCATCATCTAATGATCTGTAGTTTTCACGTGAGTGTACTATAGTAGTCCTAAGATACAAAATACTGTTAAACAATGTTTATACACTCAGAATTAAAGGAAATTTTGCTATGTTCATCACAAATGTTTTGAAAACGCTCCATTTCTTTATAAATAATAAAGTAAATAAAGTTCGTAATGATTAAAAGGGTGATTTAAATTACTTAAGGGAGGCGTGATAAAATTTCAAAAGTTTTTATCATTTCTTTTGTTTTCAAAAATGGTTTATTTTATTTGCTTCAATTACATTATTTGCTACTTATCATATATATACGTAAGTGTGTGAGAGTAGAACATAAATTTCACATAATACAAAACACTATTTTAACCATATTCAAATATTAGGATTGCATTTAAGTACGTATTAGTACTTAAATGTAGATTTAACAATGGTGATGAAGAATGTGTGTATTCTGATATTTCTAAGAACTTAAAAATAAGTTTTATAATATTTGCAATAAAATATTTTATTATTTTAATTATTATTGGCTGTATATTTACTGTTCATTCAAAAATTAAACGATATATTTTTACTTTATGTTCAAATGTTTAAGAACGCGAGAAATGAAACAATTAGTGTTGAAAGGGCTTGGAAATAAAACTGTATACAGTAGAACGTCGTTTATCCGAATCAATTGGGACCGGACACCGTTCGATACGCGATTGTTCGGATAACCGAAAACCGAATGCGCTTCATGCAATATGTGATGCTGGATACTATACAAATATTGAAAATAATCACATTCGTGAAACGTGCTTGAAGAAAAAGCCAAATAGGGGCAAAATGTCGCAATTGTACCTTGATTGTGAAAATAATCACTTATTTTTGCTAAAATTACTGTCCACCTCCGTTTTTCATGGCGAGGTCTCTGATTCTTGAGCAGTGTAGTTGAGTAGACAGCACTCTGATTGTTGTTCATACCACCCATACTGTCTCTAAACGCAGAAAAACGCTAGCATTTACGGACCTTGCTACTTTCGTTGTTGTTGTTATCCTTCATCCGTTTGCATCTTCGACAGGCTCGATTTTCTTGCATCAAGTCACACCCTTGCCAGTCATTTAGTATTTCAACTAGTTAAAGTCTTCTGCATCGCATGCTACCCAGGTTTCTACATCAACAAACTCAACAAAAAGAGCATGTATACACTCTTGGAAATAAATCAACTCCACACATTCCACCCAGATGTTTGCCAAATCACACACAGCTGAATCCCCAAATGTCCTCATTAAACCTTTGGGTTTTCCTGTCACTTTGGCCACCACAGGAAAACAACTGTTGAGCATTATACAGTTCGAAAACATATCGACTTTGGTCTGATATTTGACGCCCGATAATAAACGTCTGGATAAACGACGCTACTGTAGTTGTAAAAGAAATGTAAAAGTCGATTTTGTAATCTAAACGCTTCCATGCAGTTCTGCATCTTTCTTGAAATGGCAAAAAATAGCACATTCAATAGTTCTTGTCAATAAGTCGTTATAATATTTTCCTTTTCTTTAATTTAATTAGATGATTACATTAGACTTAAATGATAATGCATATTTAAGTTAATAGATTCATTTAAAGTAAAATTTGATTAGCTATTTTTGACGCTCGAAATCGTAATAAATCATCTTACTATATCGGTAATATAACTATTGTATTCTTTTTCTTTTATAGGTAGGGCACTCTAGGCTTTCATTTTCTCTTAATAATAAATAAAAAATATTAAATCTTCCAATTTTTCTTTTGAATATTTTTATGATTGACGTGAGATTATTTCCAAATACCATGAATCTTTTCCAGAAAATACTACCCTTGTAAATATTTTACAGCATTCAAATACTATACTAGAGTTCGCTTTTAACATGAAATAATTATTTTGTTCAGCCAATTTAATGCATGCTATTCTGAAACTATTTAAGTTAAATTACTGAAATAACTCTCTTTGGCAAACCCTTCGCGTTATTTTGATACATACGCAAATTTGACGAAACCACCACCTGAATTAGTAACTCTCTCTTTTGGCTTCTACATCACGCCCCACATTTATTTCGAGGCTCATTTCAATTTAACGGGCAGTAACTTCATCATTCCGCATTGTGGTCTTTGTATTATCAGAATTTCACTGAACCCACTAGAATATCCTTAAGTCCAAGACCCACAAAACTGACAATGAGGCTTCGTGTCCCATTTTTTCTACTTGAATTTCAAAAAAGATTTGGTAATGATTGAGAAATTTTTTTGTCTTCGAATATAAGAAATATTTTTACAAAATATTAAACAAAAATCAAGCTGAATTTCTATTCATTTACTTTTGTTATGCATAATTTTATTATGTTCATATTTAAACCATTTTCTTAGTCAATACAACCTTTTTTTCATTGTTATGTGAATTAAAATAAAGTATCAGATTATTAATGAGGGAGACAGAATTTTCTTTTTTTAAAAAAATATTCCCTTCTAACAAAATATTCGGTAAAAATCCAAATAAGCTGAAATCCAATACATCCTTTCTTGTTATGCGCATTTTGAAGGCTTTGTTATTTAAACCATTTTCCTAATATATATCATCTTTTTTATTGATAAGTAAATCAAAATAAAATATCAGGTGTTTAATATAAAATAAAATTTTCTACTTTTAAAAATGTTCCTTTCTTCCTTCTTAAAATTATTTGGTAAAATTCAAACTGAATCTCTATTCATTCATTTTTTGTTGCGTATAATTTTGAGGTTTTCATATTTAAACTATTTTTTCGCGAAAATAACTTTTGCTTTGTTGTTAAATAAATAAGAAAATATCAGATGTTTAATATGAAACACAATTTTCTTCATTTAAAAATATTCCCTTTTTTCTTCTTAGAAGAGCGATATCATTTAATGCGCAAAGTAAAAAGATGTTCCTGCTTTTTGAATCATTATGATTAAACAGTTAAACAATATTTTATTAAGAGTTTTTTTAAATTGTTTTTTTATGTATTGACTGGGGAAAATAACATCAATATAAGAACTAAATAAATCAAGAAAACAAAATCTTAAACTATTTCATTGAAATATCTTAAATTCTTCTGTGATATAAATTTTAAGAAATATTTTGAGAACGACTATTGTGAGAATGTGCATTTGTGGTAACGTTCGGTTACCGCTTACATCCGAACCCTCTTGTCTACCTGTAAACCCGGCTAGATGTGTAGGAGGAACTGAATAATAACAGACATTATATATTTCCAATCTAATTTGATTTATTAATTCTTATTAATAATTATTAAACAGACACAATGCAATTTAATTCATAATATGATTTATCGTAGAGTGGAGGTGAGATTCTATAACCCTGATACTAATACAGACCCTAAACTGAATCTAGATATTTAAATATTCAATTACAACTACGCCACACACTACAATTAGCTTCTACTTAATAAAGTGAGACAATACCTTAACCAATGCATCTGATCCATTGGAAACTTTCAGGCACTCTTTGGTTTGATCAATGACGATGGCTCCAATGCCTGTAATCTTTAATTAATTCTAACAAGCCAATCTTAACTAGCCACTAATTCTCAAACTCTGTTAAACTCCTATTTGCACACATTCAACGTATCCACTTCAGCGTGTCAACAATAACGTCTCAACAACTACTCTTCTTACTGCCAACTCATGAAACCGACGAATTTGAATACCTCTCCAAGCCCAAAGTGGAAGAAAATTATTGTCTGTCATCCAAACACTTATGTAAAGAAAATCTGAAGGTTAAAGCTGTAATTGTCTCATGTGGAGGTTCTACTAACTATTGAATACAAAAAATTATTGTTTATCTCTTTTACCAAGGTAGTTCCAATTAATTATTGTGATAGTGTATATAAATCACTTTAAGAGAAATTAACATGAATCATGTTTAAAGTCACACTTATGTTATCGAATCGAGTCGTTCTAGCACCGCTGAAGATCCACCGTGTTAAAGTAGCCGACTACCCTAAAATTTTGCCTAAAAAATGACAAAATTTTTTATGAATTTATTTTATAGGTCCTCTGACACTTTTATAAAATACAAGTTTATCATTTGTTCTCTAGAATAAAACTACAAGTGGAAGTAGTAAAGCACTTGTCATTACTTTGTATAATTACACTTTAAACGCGTTTTAATTTTGAATGTGGATTTTGAAAATAATCAAATCGGATCAGTAATTGCCGCTAAAATAAGTTTGAAATATAATTAACTGGAATTTTTGGTAGGTTCTGTATAATAGTAGAATTGATGAATATCCAGGATTTATCAATCACTGTTTATTAAATTTACAACCTTATGTGAATATAATCACTGTTTTTACAATTTCATAATAACTGAGATAAAGTTCTAGCTTTATAAAAATAAAATATGCATCCTGAAGGTCACTAAAAATGAATAATATAGTAACACATTAGATCGACCTAAACCTTTGGTTACAGAATAGACTGCATTTATGTTACATTTTGGCTAATTTTACCTATATTTTCCCATTTTAGTAATAGTTAATTTCTTTCATCTTCTTAATTTTAGCACCTTTTCAAATGCACTAAACAAATCTAAAATAAAAACTCATATCTCCTTTTTAAAAAGTTGTCGCAAACAGTCTGATACCTCAGGGGCACACAGCATGTTAAATTTGTTGAGGCTGAAAACTCCTGTTGGTGTAGGTAGAAGTTTGAGAGTTGTTGGCCCAGGTAATGTCCTTGTTCCTCTTGACCATGGTTGAAAATTCAGAAGACTATCGCCACAACCTCGTGGCTTTTCTGAGTACTGGGTAAGTTAAACCAACTAATATCTATCTTGTTCAACCTTTGAGAAAGTCATTTTATTTTTATAACATGGAAAGAAATCTTAGGTAGGCATTCTGTCTTCACATGATTTAGCAGAGTTGCTCTAGCGTACTTTAAAATATCTTTATCTGGCATGTTACGTTATTTTTCAATGTGAAATGACAAAAAGAAATGCGTTTGCAGAGTAATAGTGGAACAAAGAAATTACTATGTTTCTATATAGCGAAGAACTACCAAATAAGTATGACAGAATTATGTATTGGTATTATTATATATATGTCCATTATAAAAACAATAGGAAGGTGTTTTTTGATTAACAATAAATGATCAAGTTTCTTAAGGAGGATGCAGGTATACTTTCCAGTTCACGTTCGAAAATGTTTCTTATCTAGAACGTATTTATTCTTCAACAATATATTTACATTTTTGTAAAGCTTTTTCCTACATTTTTGTGAAGTTTCCAACATAATTCCAACTAGAATTACTTGGCAAAGAAACTTCTGCTTTCTTATGGGCTTCTCTTCTATTTATTTTTAATAAAATTGTGCTCGAGTAAAAAAATATATTGTATAAAACTATTAAGAAAGGTCAGTTTTTCCTCTAGAGCTGATTTATTCCACGCCGGAGTCTATTTAGTAATAATTTAATGTAATTTCAAATCCAGGCTTAGTGTTATTATATAAAATTTTTAAACATCGACCCTATTTAATATTAATACGCAGGAAACTGGCAAGTAAGATGACTATCGTAATTTTCCTTGAATCTACAAAGGTAAGTTGCATCAAACGAAGACTACTAGCCTCCTTTGGCCGTCTGTTAAACAATGGTATAAATCAAGAACATAATCGCTAATACTGAACGCCATCTTTGTGTTAGTTGAAGTTTTAATTGTTTTCCATGCCACGATATAACTCTTTATGCATGTAAATGTTCTTACATAGATACAGGTGAGATATATCTCTTAATACTTATAACTTGACTTAAATATTCACCTATTAATATGAATAAATGTCAAATTAATTGCCTTCCTTCATAGTAATGTGAGAACGAATATTTTTAAGCAGACAGTCTGGGCAAGATGACGATCTGAGTGAAGCGTTGACGAGTCTGGCCATTTTGCCCCGTGTTTCGGAATTTATTAAAATAACTATGTTGTACATTCCTATTAAATCCTGTAAAACTTGTTTGTATGTGTTTGTCCTGCTGACATTGCTCTTCCATCTCTTCTGGGCTATGGGAATTCATTGATCTGGTGAAAGTACTTGCCTGAAAAGGTGACCAGAGAAAGACATTTTTACATCCGTTTCCCTTCCTAAAGAGGAAGGAAATGTACAATAACTTGCTGATTTTTAGAGCTACTGGCTTTTATCTACACCTCTGATTTTTATGAGAAAACGAATGCTCTGAATCCTGTAGAAAGAGTCCCACCAGGAACTGTAGGCCACAGTAGTGATAACACTGAACAACAGACACCTTTTCTTTTTAAGTACATTTATTCCATGTGAAACCAAGCAAAGAATCTCCTACCTGTCGATTTTTGATAATCACAAAACTCACATAAATTTGTAGGCTGTCTTATATTGCAGAGCTAAAAACATCATCATGGTTGGGTTGCCACCCCACACATCATGTTCTTCTAGCCTAATAAGTCCACCAAAAAATTCGACCAGTTTTTTTATCTCCCCTATCGCTCATTTCACTCCCCTTTCCACTCGGTCTTTCTTAACCTCTAGAACATGATGCATTCAAGCCCCTCTTAATCTCTTTCCTTCCTCACTGGAAATAAAATAATTTCGCACCCGGTTCCTTCAGACACTGTTCCCAACACCATTGGTTCTTCAAGGCACGGGCCGTTCCTGTCCATTCTGTATTTTGTTCCTCATTCTATAAGTCAAAATGATGAGCCATAAATCGCCATATCAGTCCGATGCAAAATACACACACAATCCTAGGCATCTATCTCTTCTACACAATATCGGACCATGCTTTCTAAACACATGTGTAGCAAGGTCAAGTGTTAAACAAAAGATGTGGACGGCTTACAATAGGTATGGTCGATCTATTGTTCACTTGAAGAAATAAATAAATAAAAGTGTCTTATCGCCTGAGGAACAGGAAAACACTAAGAAGGAGTAGGAGACAAACGGTAATCAAAGAGGCTACGTTACAGTGGAGACACGCACAGACAATACCACACTAAACTTGTTCGTTCCAACCTGTTTGCTGCATGATAGAGAGTATTCGAATTGTCGAGAGTTTTATTACATAACTTAAAATTATCAAGTGTTTTAATTTGGTCAGTCACAAATTGTGTACCAAAATGTATTGTTTTAGCTCGAAATATCAAGAGTTTTTCTAAGGACTGAGCATATACTTCGAATTAACAGAGCAAATCCTCTATGGCAGGTGGATTGTGCTGTTTTTAATCTTGTTGGTGAGCGTTAAAATTGTTTGACACGATTGTCAATCCCAACGACTGTGAAATGCATTCTTTAATTTGTTTTTCAAATGCAAGGAATGCTAAGTTATATGAAATTAATCTTCAAATTGTAGAGGTTTATATTAAAAATACAAGGAGTGATGAAATGGTGAGGAAGTGAGTTTAACAATTAAATAATGGGTGCACCAATGCCCAAGAAGAAGCTTATATTGGGTAGTCTTCTGTTGTCAATGATGGTTCGGTAGTTGAAAAAGTGAATGAGAAAATTTGTGGGAAAACAAATGGGTTGCAATAAGATTGTTTTGTTATAAGTTTTCCCAAATTTCAAAAATTATTCACTGATGGCCTCTTTCATTATTCACTGGTGACAAAAATTTTTCACTGGAGGCACCCGATATGAGAAATGACTGAAAAATAGTGCTAATTAAGTAGAAAATTAGTTCCCAACATGCTCTTTCATGTTGAAATAAATTTTGTTATGAAAAAAGATTTTTCATACGAACGTTACTTATTTTCTGGATACGCCTTTTATCATTGTGTAACCTGATTACTTTCTTTCATATTTTCTTAAAATTGCACTTAAATTTAATTTTTTTCCAACAATTTAAAAAACGTAATTTCTTTCATTAGATCATGATAAAAAATATAATTTGCCAATTTAACCTTTTCAGACATTGAGAAAGATATTTTTGCCAAGTGTTTGATTCCCTTTGGATAGAATTTATTCTAAGAAGTTACAAAAATAAATAAGCTTCTTTTAGGAGGAAACACTACCTTTTTCATTTCCTTATTCTACGAAATGCAAGAAAATTATAAGCTTTTGATACAAATTTCTCTGAATAGGATGAAAATTCTATTCCCGAGTTATTTCTAAAGATTTTTAAGAAATCACCAAGAAAAAAAGGAAATAAGATTAAAGATAACAAATCTAGTATAAAACTAAAATCTCTCGAATTTTGATTTTTTAAAATTTTTTTAGGGAAATTTATCTTGATATAACTGTTTGAAAAATATCAAAATCATTTTATGCATACAGGTTTGTAACGATAAAAGCATTTATGGCTTTTCTACGTTTTTGTTTGCTCTACTCTATAGTAAAATTTTGTAGCAATTTGTGAATATTATGATTCATTAGCAAAAGTATTTTTAAATAAAATATGTAACTATCCATATTTTACATACAAAAGAAATCTAGATAGACCTAAAAACACTATAGAAACTCACTTTTTGAATGATTCGTGTCAAATGTTTAGGATATTACATTTCACTTATTTAAAACACAAATAAAAAACATTTATGCTATATATTACGAAATGTTTAAGTCTTTTTCAGAAAATGGGGAAAATACCCAACTCTTCATACATAACACTATTTTAACATCGAAAAAAAGAACTTAACAATTTACTCTCCTTGTGGACATTTAAAGCCTTAATATATTCAGCAAATTAATTAATAATTTTCTAGCACAAGCAATAGTTTAGAAAACAAAAAAGTATACCTTAAGCAAGAAGCTCCAAATCGAATTTGAAAAATACTATTAAGATTTTACGCAAGATTTTTTTTATTTTTGTTCTTGTCTCTACTTGTGAATTATTAGTTAATAAATTTTAATATTATTTTTCAAATTGATTTATTTGGAGAAAAAAGCAAGAACAAAATAATTATAAAATATAACACTTCTCTTATAGAATTAATCCCTTTTTAGATAGACAATCAGAGAGATAGTTAGAAAAACGGTAGACATATTTAAAAAAAAAAGATAGACAGACAGATAGTTAGAAAAACAGGAAAACAGACAGATAGTGAGAAAACTGGCAGGCGGCAGACAAAAAAAAGACAAATAAACAGACAGTTATATAAGCAAATAAACAGGCGCATACAGATAGATAAATAAATAGAAAACAAGTACTAAACTAAACTTAACTCAATGATGCAACAAACCACAAGTACCAAGACCTACCGTCTTCATTTCCGTTTTTGTGTCCTTGAGTGACGAGGTGAATGAGCAGATGTTCCGGTCAGTTGGCCAGTCAGACGTGAAACACTCATTGTTAAGTTCTCAAACAAGCTTGGTACTCAATTTATCGACAGACTGAAGGGATGGAAAGCCAAATCGTGCTTGCCCAGCTCGGGCTAAGAAGACAAGTATGCAAGCTTTAAATGGAAACTTTAGTCAAGAAATTAGACTCTATGCATTAATGTGTATTTTTTCAATAAATATGAAGCCGTTTCTTAAAGAAAAATATCATTTCTTCATGAAATAATCTTTCATCTTAGTTCATCTCTGTCTTTTATCTTAAGTTGATCTTGATAACCAGCAAATCTAAGTTCTGCTATTACACATACTGCACATGGAATTTTTACCTACCTTAAAACTTATCCTAATTACGATGCAAATATAATTTTAGCACTTTGCTATAAATCAATCAAAAGTATGTTCTACTACTGTGAAAATTCTGATAAAGTAGTTTGCATCAAGTTGATTGGCGAAGTAAGAGGAATTACGGTTTTATCTGAGACTGTGTTTTAAGTAGTATTGCCTTATATATACTAATAGAGATTCATGCTACTACACACTAACACGCTTACAAGCAGATACCATTTCATTATTGGTTAAATTTTTTACCTGACATGTTGTGATTTTCAAAATCTTCAATATGAATTCAGATGGACTAACGGGAAAGACAATTGAACTCTTTTTGCTATGAATGGCTAAGCTTTGACACAATATGCTTCGCATACACAATCACTATTCATTTTTATGTTACTGTTAATCTTATCAAAAATATAAATCTGTCAATTTGGTAAAATTACTATCTAATCCCAAGTGTATTTCATTGTTAACATTTGGCGTCTATTGGCATTTTTATTAGTTTTTCTGGATGGTTTCATCTTATGGAACCCAAAAGTCCCATGCATATCCCTATCTGATTAAAAATATGTTCTTTTTCGGATTACAAATTTAAAAAAGTAGATTCACAATAAAAATGTCTCATATCATGAAGTTTCTTGATTACTGGAAACCAAGTCACGCTTTTTAAACTCAGAGGCGCTTTTGTAACTAGCAATATAACCCTCTGTCTTAAACTTATCATTCCGATGGCGATATTGATTAAAAAGACGCAGACAGAAACAACGAGACGCAATTCTAAGGAAAAGTTGCTAAGCTCTCCAAAACAATTTTAAAAGATTGCTTAAGAATTTGCTTTAAAATAGGCTAAAAATTCGGTAATATTCGATAACTCTGATAATAGTTCATTATTAATAATTTTTCTTAATCTAAAAATGTTACCAATGGAAGCGACTTTTAATTTTATCTTGAAATAATTCTAATATAAAGAAAGATTGCAGTGGAAAAATTGAATTTCACTGTTAACTTTAATTGAATTTTACATTCCCTAAAAATATTTCGAAATTTTAAAAATTGCTTAGAATGAACAAAAAAACTTCTAGGAAATACTAATAGCTGCTTAAAATTGTAAATCGCTCATTTTTAAAAATATTGTCTACAGAAAAAAATGGCTTAATTAATGATTATGAATTTGATCAGTGGGTGTGTCAAAATCAGAACTTACATACAAATTAAATATGTATACAATGCTCCGATAAAGAGATGCGTATTATTATTATTCCTAATTTATTCATCAGATACGGAACAAATATCGCTTAAAATACTGCTACAAACTTGTTTGTAGTTTTCTTTGAATTAATTTTCTTAAACTGAATAACTGCACATTAAATAACTCGAAAAAATTTAATATTTTCAGAAATAGTAAATCTTCATTCCATTTATATGTAATCATCTACTTTTTCAATTCCAACTATTAATTCGCTTTCTCCCTATATATATATATATATATATATATATATATATAAACTTTTCAATATTGGTATGTTTTCCTACTATGTATAAAATTTCTGCTGAACAGGGGAAGGTAGGATCCATAAAATATATTTAACCCTAATTTTGCTGGTCCTAATTCAGTAACAGCTTTAGAAATCATAACAGGTCTTCATTTTAGTCTATTGACTGTTTTGGCTTCTTACATTTTAAAGTTCTAATTCTGTTCCATGTTATACATACGCTTAGTTAATTCTTCTATAATTGACTCTTCCATCATTTTTAAAGTGTGTTTCTTGAAATCTGGTTTAAATCTTCTAGCTTTGTTAGTGATATTATTTTGTATTATCAATTTTATTATGCCATGTATTTCTTTCATTTTATGTTACTATATATATATATATATATATATATATATATATATATATATATATATACATCTTGTTCAAATTTTCAATCGTTAATAAAATACATCCATTTAAGTTCAAATACATTTTTTGAATTTGTAGTGGATGACACTTGATGTTAATACACTTTTTTAAAATAATAATTCATTAATTAAATTTAAAATGAATAAATATTAACATACAAAAATAATAGTCCAATACTATATATAAAAAGGCAATTCTCTTGTCGTGTCCTGTAGCGCAATGGATAGAGCGTTGGATTTCTTTTTCGAAGGTTCGAATTCCACCTGGGATGGCGTAATTTCTGAACATGTGATTTCTTTCTTACTGTACTATTTTATAGAATAATGCAATGTAATTGATGAATAAATAGTAAAACAAACAAAAATATAGCCCAATACTATATATAGAAAGAAAAATGAAAAATTTTGTGCAAGAGGAAAATCGCTTTGTAACTTAATATTGTGATTCCCTTTCAAATGTATAAAAGTATTTATATTAATTGTAATTATTTAAAAAAAAGTAACTAAAATAAAAATTTTCTTTGTTGACCTTAGCAGTAATTGTCAAAAAAAAATTTTTATACTGTTGTAAAATATATATGAATGAATTTGAATGCAATTAAAAAAGCTTACAAATGTATGCTAAGACCACTTTACTTTGTATTTAAAATATGTGTGTTATCAGATAAGAGAGTTAAAGAGAACTTTAGTTAAGTACTTTTGACTTAAATTAAATTATTTTCAAATAAGATTATATGTATTTATGTTTCTTCAAATAATAATCATTTTGAGTAAAAACTTTCCCTCTCTCTTTTCACTAGATTTATTATTAATTTTTATCTTATTATAGAAATATTTTCTTTTCATTTTTTACAATAGAAGTCATTATTGATTCTCTATATGTAGTTCAAAATCCTATTTTGTATTTCAAGCAAAGACTAAAAATTATATTAGTAAGTAATTATCAAAACGATTTAGTTAGATGCTTTATATATATAAACAACCCATTGCATTTGTACCTATTAAGCATTTTTGGTAAAATGTTGCTTTCACCAATCAATTAATTAATTTTAAAAAGAGGAAATAAGTAGATGCATTTATTCATATATAGAGCATTTTTTTTAGTAACAAAATTAAATTATTTGATTATTACTGTAAAGAATTTCAGCCCCCTCTCTTCGTATATACTCTCATAAGTCCTTTTAAAAACAGTTTATAAATTTTACAAGAAATTAAAATTTCGAAATTATATTTCAAATACATAATTTTTCAGAATTTTTCATTAAATCAATTTGTAATTTTTTTATTTTGTAAATAGATTTAACTTCACCAATTCAATTTTAGAATCAACCCTTTTTCATTAAAAAAATTTTTTTTATCGAATTCAAATAAAAGAATATTAAAAAAAAAGATGTGCTTAGATAGAAAATCAAGCTACTTTTTAAAAAATTTCCTATAATTAGCATTATTGTGGTTAATACGTGTTATGAAAGTCCATGCACATACATTATGCTTCCTGAAGCAACATATTCCCTTTTGTCCCATAACAAAGAATAAGTAAATAAAAGTAATAAGCTAATATTTAAGCCATGGTTATACTAGTGAATGCAGCTTTTGCGGGATAAAACGGTGAAGCCTTCAATCAAAATCTATGTTTCAGGATGTATGCCATTTGTTTTAATACAGTTTTCATTGTTTGGTTAACTTAATTATTACAAATTATATCACTATTTTTCTAAATTCATCCTCTGCCTAAAGAAATTGGGATTTTTTCATTGAATATCTACTCCTTGTAAAAAAGTAAAACGAAAACATCACAGTTTTCAAGCAAAAATCGAGTCCCGATTGTCCAGTTCTTGACGCATCAAAAAAACCCCGAAAATTTGAAGAAAGATACAATTACTTTAAGTTATCCGAACACGTTCGAAATAATTTTTAACAAAATAGCATATTTAGACATTATAAATGCTGTTCTAGGACTGAATACCAATAAATACTAATATTTAACTATATAAATAACAATACTGAAAATAAATTACCTAAAATTTACAAAAAACACAACTATAAATGAAATTTTAGCAATATATTTGAAATAATTCAAAGCCATTAGAGAAAAAGGTAATAAACATATTAGTAACAGTTTTATTAAAACAAAATAGATGCATTTATTCAGAGAATGTACAGAAATTTTAATGCTTTATTAAAATTTGAAAATTTTAGAGCTGATTTAGTAAACTTTATAAGAAATGTGAAATTCTTTATGAGACCATTATTTAAGTAACAAGCCATAAGTAACATAACTCAAAAAGTATTCATAGAATAAGAAATTTTTTAGTACATTCTTTAGAAAATAACGTATATATAAGGTACAGAAAGTTTTATAGATATACTTTTGTAACATTTTGTGTTATTCGACTCGCCATGATAGATTTTGAGCAATTTAAATGCCCACTTCTGGTAGATCGAAGACCCACTTCCAGTTTTTCTAACTTTATAAAATTGATTGTAACTTGGCCTCTAGGTAGCGTAGAAACAAAAAAAAGCATGTTTTTTAAGCCAAAAGATAGTTTTATCCAATAAAATAAGAAACAAAAATATCTCTCTTGACCGAATTGGGTCATTTTCAAAATGTTCGGATACATTAACTACAAAACAATTTTACAAAAACCTCATTAAGAATTTGGAAGTGTGCTTCCAAAAATAATTGTCAAGGTAAATCTTATGTTGATGTCAATTCTTTGAGAAAACAAAACTGTTGACTCTAATGCAAAGTTTATGGAGACAAACTTGAAAAATTTAGACACCTTCCACTTAGCAGAATGTGCGCCAAAACATCGGCATCAAAATTTGCAATACAATTTTAAACCTAATTTTGAAAAAAAAATCCATAAAGCGCAGTGTTTGAAGAGCATCTTCAAACGATGACCTTAATAATTTTAAGCTTACGCATATAGGAAAACCAAAGTAAGGAATCCAAGAAATTCTACTTACAAGCTTAAAAGGCAGTTAAAAAATTATTAAAAAGTCCAGAGAATAATTGAATACTCAAAATAAAAATTAGAATTAATACTTTTTATTCATTGTTTAGCTTTTTGTTAATAAATGTTGATGTCTGTATTTATTTTGTTTTGCTAATATTATTATGGTACAAGTAAAGTTCATCAACTGCTATTATTAACTTAAGAAAAAGGGAGATCATTTAGAATAGTTTTATAAAAATCTAATACTTTAAAACTTAACGACAGAAATTTAACAACAATATTACTTGCCAACCTCTTATATTTTTCCTTTTCTAAAAAATTCATCGTTGTAAATACATGTAAGTACTATACTGTTGGAATTAATTGGGACAAATGGTAAAACACTATTTTTTTCTAAAACCTTAGCTTTTTATTATTACATACCTTATGCAAAAAAAAAAAAATCTCAATATTACCATGAAGTATGTTTCCTCCTATAGCAGAAATGACCTCTTCAACTCCTCTTGATATTAACTCTATTAGTGTAGGGCATATGTGCTTAACTTCATCATCGTGGAACCACACTTGTATAGCACTTTTTATCATTTGTTCTGTTGCTGTGTAACTCATCTTAGCTAAAGGATTTTGGAGAATATGCAATAAATTCTCAATAGGATTTAGCTCTGGTGAATTACCTGGCCAATTAAGCACTTTTACTTTTTTTCCTGCATAAAACTCTGGACCAATATCGGATTGTGACAAGAAGCCAAATCATGTTGAATTGTTCCGTCAAATGTTTCCATGGATGTAACAATTCTTTTGCGTAATATATCTATGTATTTAACATAGTTTATCAAGCCTTTAAAAGTAACTAAGCTTCCAGTGCAATTGTTGTTGTAAAAAAAAAACACCAAAACATCTTATTAGAATGGTGTTTTACAGTCTGTGGCATATGCCCTGGCCTCAGAGTTTCAACTTCACTTCGTCTAAATACACTTCATTTGCATCCCTGCACAAATAAATGCACTTCATCACTGAAAATTACTTTTTCTAGTTGCTAACAGTCCTGGATCGGTATTTTTGGCATATGCAACGCGTCTTTTCATCGTTTACTGAGTTATAAATTACTTTTTACTTGACATTGATGTCTTACTGCTAATTTCTAGAATATATTTCTGTACAGTTGAGGTACTCAATTCTGCACTATAATCCCATAAATCCCTTCAAAAGTCTGTGCTTGTCTTACTTCGATTTATTTTTCTAATTCTTCTTTAAATTTTAACGGTTCTTGGAGTAATTTTCCGTCTGATCCGACATTTTCCTTTTCTTTTTGGAGACGAGGATCAGGAATCTTGTTATATTCTTAAAATTCTTGAAACACTTGATTTTCCCACACCATAGCTTTATCTCTCAAAGTCATAGAAATGTGTTCATAACGAACGATTATTTTAGAACACATCTTCGGAATAATATTCATTTCTGAACAAACAAAAATAACATATGTTACGGGGAATGCAAAATTATAACCACCAGCTACCACACTGAAAGGCTCGCAACTCTAACACTAATATACTAAAACGAGTAAATTACAGTCTAAGTCGATACGCCACATTATTTCTGAGCAGATGTAACAGGTTCGAGGTAATTAGGGACATAACTGGTAATCACATACCAACTCAGGCAAGAAAAAAATAAGTGTCGCAATCATTTCGAACAGTATAGTAATTCTTAGAATAACAAAATGTTCTTAGATCTTCATTCAAATTTGTCCTGGATCGGTATTTTTGGCATATTCTAAACGTCTTTTCATCATTTACTGAGTTATAAATTACTTTTTTCTTGACCTTGATGTCTTACTGCTAACTTCCAGAACCATTTTCTGTACAGTTGAGGTACTCACTTCAACACCATAATCCCATAAATCCCTTCAAAGGCCTATGCTTGTCTTATTTCTATTTATTTTTCTAATTCTGCTTTAAATGCTATCGGTTCTTGGAGTAATTTTCCGTCTGATCCCACATTTTCCTTTTCTTTTTGGACACGATGATCAGGAATCTTGAAATGTTCTTAAAATTGTTGAAACACTTGATTTTCCGACACCACAACTACCGTATCTATATTTCTCACAGTGTGTTCGTTACAAACGATTATTTTAGAAAAAAATTTTCAGAAAAATGTTCCTTCCTGAACAAACAGAAGTAACATGTGTTACGTGGAATGCAAAATTATAACCACCAGCTACCACACTGAAAGACTCACAACTGAACCACTAATATACTAAAACGAGTATATTATAGTCAAAGTTGATCCACCACATTATTTCTGAGCAGGTAGAACAGGTTCGAAGTAGTTCGGGACATAACTGGTTATCACATACCACCTCAGACAAGAAAAAAATAATTGTCGCAATCAATTCGAACAGTGTAGTAATTCTCAGAATAAAAAAAATGTTCTTAGATCTTCATTCAAATTTAATTTAGTAAAATCCTTAGTTTCACTATATGTAAGCAGTAGAGTTTATAAAATGTTACTCAGTATTCCTTTTATTGTTATTTATAATAAGCTATGTTTAAAAATTTTATTATTACTTACAATAATGAAAACTACGATTTTTTTTTTTTTTACAAAAAGTACTTAATGTGAAAGAACCCTATCCTGGGAAATGGGACAGAACAAAATACGAAAAACATAGGCTTTTATGATCCGAAAATAATTACAATTTAAATTTATTATTTCAATATAATAAATATTATTTCTCAGAATATTCTTGTTTGTATTAGCATGTAATTTGAATACTGAAGTGAATGTAGCATAAATTTAAAATACCTTACAACATAGTACTTTGGAAGTTATTGAAATTTTAAAGAAATTTTTAAAATTCCCTGTCAAATTTATAGATAAAAATATGATGCAAAGTTATAAATCTAATAATGATTAAAATAATTATATAAAATACTTAATTATTGAATAATTGTTGTAGTTATGAAAATTAAAAGAAAGATAGTACTTTTTTTATTAGAAGTATTAGATAGTTGTGTCTATATTTTAGAAAACACTAATTATCTTGATAGATTCTTTTATCAATATTTTAGCCTTAAAAATTATTGAAAAATATTAAAAACCATTACCTTAATTGCTTTCTAGATTAAACATTTTCATTAATGAATTTACTTTTCTAAAAGGACAGAAAGCTTTTCATTTATAATATTTTAAAGTAAAGAAAACAAAATTAACTATCAATTGACGTAATACGTTTTGAATTCGCTTTTTCACTATAAATTTTATTATGCGTATTGAAAGCTTAGTATAATAAACCTAACCATTACAAATCCTGATTTCGGCTGATTAATGCATTCCAGTAAGACTATTCTGTAGAGGCGTGTTTGCTCACCGATAGATGTCTTCTATGGGTTCTTATTTGGACAACATAAGGCTTCATTAGTACTTTCATTAGTCATCAGCTCATATATTATTATTTTAGTCATTGCTTTATGGGTAAATCATTGATATTAGTTTTTTTTCTAGTAATTGGATTCGTGCCTTTTGAATTAATTTGTCTATAACTGGATAATGGCATTCCCTTTTCTTTTACTTTGTACTAAACAATTAACTTCTGTTTTGTTTGAAGATAACATGCATTTTTCAAGTAAAATTATAATATTATTTAACAGAACAAATATTTCTCTTATTTTTTCACCATTATTATGTTTTCTAAGTATTTGTGGGGGGAAATATGTTTCTACATATTTAAAGTTTTACTCTTAGCCCAAATATTCAGCTACACAATCTTATTTTTAGACTTATAAAAGTCTTTGAAGCTTATGGTAAATATGCAATATTGTACTTAACTGTATAACTTCGCTTTGATATAATTGATAAGATTATGTCCTGTACATTGGTGTCCAAAATTGTGTACATTTTTGGAAATTGTTTTTTTTTTAATTTGTAAGCTTATAGAAAACGTTACGTTGCACAAAATGCAGTCTTTTATATCATTTTAAAGAGAATTTAACATCAAACTCAATACATAAAACAAATTTCAAGTATTTGCAAGGCAAAAAATGTTATGCTGCATTAACTATAGATATACATTAGATACTAATGATAGTAGAGGGGTATCGGTTCATAGTGGGGTGGACTTTTTTTTTTATTACAGCTTCATATCGATGTTTCATTGAGTTGAAAATCATTCTAAACTCTTTCTTCATTATTATGCTCATCCTTCATCTTAGAATCATCCCTCCATAGAACTAGCTATCAATAATCATTTGTCAAATTAATGCGTACCTTTGCGCGAGATGCATTTTTAAATTCAGCTAAGGTTTTTATTGTAGAATTATACCTCTTAATCTAACATCTGCTAATCTTCTCCTGGTTACTTTTGAACTCACAGAAATGCCAGCATCATTCAGATAACTTCTGATGACTGTTGATTACATTCTTTTACCTTGGTGGCATAGAATATTTTTCTTTTGTCATCAACAGGTGAAGTGAATCTTTTTCAGCCTTTTTCTGTTTTGCTTTTTATTAAATTTGTCTCCTGACATCTTAAGTAAAACTTTCAGTCTCCAGATGTACTCACTTAATCACCCACCTTTCTTGCAATTTTAACATAAAGAATCCACTTTCATATCAAACACCTCTTTATAGATGCCTAATTTAATAGTTTATTTTATGCTATTGCTTCTTGACTAAATATCATTGTTGTCATGGCCAGGAAATAGTCCAGACCTCAATCCTATCGAAAACTTTTGGCACCATTTGAAAATTATTGTCCAAAGGAAATACCCATGAAATAAAAATGAATTAACTGATGATATAATTGTTTCCTGACATCATGTAATAACATAAAAAGACCTTAAAACTATTTTCAGCACAAAGAAACATCAATGTGAAGCTGTAATAAAAAATAGGATCTATCCCACTATGTACTGATAATTCACTGCTATCATCAGTATGTATTGTATACCGAAAGTTACAGCAGCATAACTTTTTTTTTGAGTTGCAAATATTTAAATTTTGTTTTTTTTAATTCAATTTAAGATTAAATTTTCTTTAAAATGATATAAAAAACTTTTAATTTTGTGCCATGGAACATTTTCTATTAGCAAAAAAAACTTAACAAACATAACAATTTTAAAAAATGTTTACAATTTTGGACACCACTGTATATATCAGAATACCACAAATCAAACAAAATAACGTAGTTCGTATACTAATAACTAGAGGCTAAAAATTTCAAGGTTAGATTAAAAAAATTAAAAATCATATTTAATGCTTAACGTTTATTTAAAAGGATGCCTGGCTGCAGAAAGTATGAAACTTTCCATTTTTGTATAAAAAAACAACTACAAAACATACTTGATTTCCTATCTTTATATTGTTTTCTCCTTCCAGATACTTGGTTTCCCGGATAAATTTTAAAATCACGAAGGGCTATTTGGCATTTGTCTCTGATGGTAGCAAAAAGTTTCCTCTTGACTCTGAATTGAAGTTACATTTCATAAGTGTTATACGGATTGTACAGTGCTGGCCACCTTAAATGCAACACCCTGAAGGAAGCACGCAAATAACATGAAATTTACAACATGCATTAGCGGAGGTGAGATATGCAAATGATTAGAATTTCAGGGCAGACACACATCACGCACACCTGTCGCGCCAACTCAAAGCGCTATTTAAGGCTTGGAGATTTCAAAGATTTCAAGTTCGGCAATTGTGTTTTTCTTGTGTTTTTTTCAAAAAACGATCAGTTATGTCTCGTAGAAAACAGCGATCAGCTTTTGATCAAGTATCCGAGTTCGACAGAGAAAGGATAGTGGCCTACCGAGATTGTGGATTATCTTTCAGGGAAATCGGTAGTCGTGTTGGACGAAACCAAACAACTGTAATGCGGATATGTGACCGTTGGATGCAGGAGGGTACGATGGACCGACGTGGTCGATCGCATCCACCTCAGTGCACCACTTCAAGTGAGGACAGGCATATTGTGCGCATGGACAGTGACGGATCGCTCAGTCACATCAAGAACCATAGCACAGCACATTGAGTCTGCAACACATCATTCAGTGTCTGCACGTACCATTCGAAGCCGTTTACAGCAGAGTGATCTGTCCGCAAGACCTCCATTGCTTGGTCTACCCTTGACGCAGAACCACAGACGTCTTCGCCGCCAATGGTGCGATGAAAGAAGGATGTGGGCGGCAGAATGGAATGAAGTTGTCTGTACTGACGAGTCACGCATCTGTCTGCAACACCACGATGGTCGGATTCGAGTCTGGAGACACAGTTGAGAGAGGATGCTGAACAGCTACGATATGCACCGCCACACTGGTCCTGCATAGGGTATTATGGTATAGGGTGGTATTGGATATCACTCTCGCGCTCCTCTAGTACGCATTGCCAGTACTTAAAACAGCCAGCGCTACATCTCCGAGGTGTTGAGGTCAGTTGTCCTTCCTTTCCTTCAGGGCTTGGCCACAGCCATATTTCAACAGGATAATGCGTGACCACACGTGGCACGCATTGTCCAAAGGTTCTTCGTCAATCACCAGATTGAATTTCTTCCCTGGCCGGCTCGCTCTCCGGATCTTTCGCCGATAGAAAACATGTGGTCCATAGTTGCTCAACGATTGACCCAGATTACACCCCCTGCCGCCATACCAGATCAACTTTGGCAACGTGTGGAAGCTGCTTGGTCTGCTGTACCCAAGAACACATCAAAAGTCTCTTTAAATCAATGCCGAGGCGTGTGGCAGCGGTGATCTCCAACAATGGCGGCTACTCTGGCTACTGATTCTGGCAGGAACCACACTTCACAGAATCTATAAATTTAATCATTTGATACATGGTCAACATATTATCTACAAAATAATTTTTGTTGTGCTATCTCTTGTCTTTCTTGGTGTTGCATTTACGGTGGCCAGCAGTGTACTTGAGAATGCGAATATTAACGTTGCACTATTCAGCTACTCATGGGCTTCTGGCGAAGAACCTAGTAATCTTGAACCAAGGTCAAGTGACAAAGACGACACCTGAGTGGGCACTCTTCCCCAACCTAACTTCCACATCACACCAACGGGAGGACGTTTGAGTATCGAAATGTTTAATGTGCCTCTCCCCCTACAGGGTAGGTCTTCAGCGGTACTAAGCTAGAAATGAGACACCGGCAACACGTGGTAGTTACCTTGACGACTAGGGTACTGCGACCACACGTATTTCTCTTATCCCCATGTTTATATACTGATAATTCAGCTGAAGGGGATATTAAAAATGCAGGAATTTGAAATTTCTGTACACACTTTAAATTGTCTTATGACGTTAGAAAATTTTTTGACGAATTTGAGAACGAAATAACTGCCATTTATTTAGTCTTAGAAAAGATACAGAAGTGGGAAAAGGAAAATATTGTCTCTTTTGTTGATTCCTATGCTACAATTAGGACCTTAACTACTATAAATTACAGTGAATGTGAGATTTTTAGAGCCTGATTGCAGAAGATTGATAAATTGTTGAATATAAAGCATTGCAGTGGATCTCAAGTAACTGCATGATATATGGAAATGCAGGAATCAGCTGGTATATAATGGATCCAAAATGATGTTCTTTAATTAATCTAACCGTTTTGGCGTGTACAGTGAAAATCTTTTAACACGAAACTGAGGAAAATGAAATATTTTTTCGTCTGATAAAAATCTCTTGTTAAAGCATATTGCAAAAAAAAAAAACATATATTCAACAAAAGTAAGTTTTTTAAAGTACATTTTATTCACAAAAATGTGTATATATGCGTGTTTATTAAAAATCAATGAAACAAAAACATTCACAAGAAATTAATAAAATTTTATTCGAGATTTTCAAGTTATTAGAAAAATTATAAGCATTTATTGAGGTTTTGGAAAACTATCCGATAATTTTCTTTTTATTGTCCTTTTTGAAAAAAAAACTTGTCATCAAATTGTTCGATGTCGTCCATTTATTATTTATTTCACTATTGAAATGTGCGTCTCAATAACTGAGTATACTTTTCATGATGTACCTCTGTTCGGATGGCGTGGGAGCAGGAGCTGCTATATTAATCTTATTTTCGTCTCCGAAATCTGCATCAAAGATATATTTTGAGCTTTGAACAAACTCCAAAATGTCTTTGTCTGTCATTATTGGGGATGTACACACATTACTACTATCTACTGCCACGAATTCTTCTGATGAACAATAGTAACAGTACAAAAATACAGAAACCTTCTCAAACGTTTCATTAAGTGTCTTTTGTTTTCCGCATTTTGTTCATTCCCAGAAAGGCACTATTTTCGTGTTATGCGATTTTCGTTTCACGTTAAGAAAAAAAATGCATGAAAATACATAGTAGTTTGTCGGGACCGTGTGTAGCGGTGTATTTTGTGTTAGTGTATTAAGCGGTATTTCGTATTAAGCGTTTTCACGTTAAACTTATTTTACTGTATACAGAGGAAAAACTTTCCAGCCTTAGGGAAGGGCATGGAATTCCCATTTAAGTAAGTCTACAAGAATTACTTACTCCCTTAGAATAAATCAATCAACAACTTGCTATTGATCATGGCTGTTTACGGTTTTCTGTATATAATGCGAATGATATATATAGATTCAGATTCCAGCTCAATTTGTGACCGCCCCGTATCTGTGACTGGGATTCACTTCAATATGTGTATGTCTTACTATTTATTCTAAATTGGTTTTTAAAGTGTTGTTTACAGTGCTTTGGTCATTGTCCTTGTCTTGTAAATTATATTGGGCTGCTCGTCAACTTATGGCGAAAAGATCGGAGATAGGAACACGAATAAAAAATACTGAACAATAAAGAAGTTTTAATTTGCCGTTTTAATGTATATTGAAATTTAAGAGATTGAAATATCAGCTTATGTATCCACTTTGAATTCTAAAAATTGTTTCTAATTATGTTGTATATAAAACTTGCTACGAAACATACGGATATTTTTTAAAAAGATTAACGAACTTAGTATAATTTTTTATAATAAAAGTAACATAAAAAATCATTAGTAATATAATTAGAAGGGAAATATTCTACGTTACTTCTTGTAGAGAATATAGTAGATTCAATCTATTTCATGAGTTCTAATCCCATTCTTCAACTTAGATTAATGTATTTTTAAATGTCTGTGTTCTCTTAAATAGGTTCTGCAAGGAAAAAACAAAATGCAAAGTAATTTAACGGTCAAATTCGAATTTACTATACACATTATATTAATAAATACAAATGTTTTATTTAAAATGCCCATAAAATGAATTTGCAATGATATTGCAAGAAAAATTGCTTGTCCTTTTCTCTTCATAAATTCTTTAACTCTCATTACATATTAAAAAATTGTAACATTTGTTTTCAAGTAATTTACGTCATACAACCAAATATTTCATTTTCTCAAACTTCTCATCTACTTATATTAATCAGAAATTTTTGAATCTCTACTTAAGACTTTCGGTAAATTTTTATGCTATATTCAGAATTTCAGAGGGTTGAAAGTAGAATAAGGCATCTAGAGAATATTTTATTTTTATTCTTTATATAAGAGACTACGATTACATATTTAATTCTAATACAGAGAAGAAAAATGTTTTTCATTTGCAGATAGCATCAGTAGCTGACAGATTATTTCCATGTGTGTGTGTTTTCATTTATACGTCAAACCATACTGTCCATTATGACAAACATCTATCTGAACATACCTCCCACTCTTTCTTAAAATTTAATTACGATTTCCCAAGGACTCGCGAATTATATTCTTTCCTCATTTTTTTTCTTTTCAAATAATTTTCATTTATGATTAATTTCCGTACAATTTTTACTTACTGTATTTTGAAAATTTTCTTTCTTCTGGGAAATCTTTATTTTCAGTGACATGTTTCCTTTCTTAATTTCCATCTTATTCGGTAAAATTGGGTTTTCTAGAATAAATTTGTCTGAAAAATCTATTCGAAACTTTTTTTAAAATTAAAAATGCTTCGCTGTCACGCAGGAGTTTTGGTTTCCCAAAGTGTTTCTTTTTTCTTCCATTAATCTTGAATATAAGCTTATTCCGATATTTATGTATTTTTCAGGATATATAGTCGACATTAATTAAAGTGTTTTCTTGTATTTTTGAAAAAAAATATAATTCCTTTTTTACCTGTTGTATGGACATTTATGAAATTTTCAACAGAAATCAGGTGTAAGAGTTCAAATTTATGTAATACAGCCAATGAATCTCATTTTTTTAAACTAAGAGAAAAAAACAGATGTGTTTTTTTTTACGTAAAACAACTTTATTCATTAAAATATCAAGCTTGTTTTGGATAATCTAATTAATAAAATCCATTTATATGAATTTGCCTATATTGATTCACAAAAGGTGACTACGCATTTAATTTCAGTTCTTCATTATTAAACTATTTACCATGCGTTTGATCATCCAAGGGTAAAAGTAGGTGACAATCCGATGGAGATACCTCTGCAGGTTAAGAAAGATGGGTTGGATCCTAGCAGAGCCCACACCCTTGGCGTGAATTATTTTGGGTGGCAATAATTGCACCATCTTGGTAACCCTACTTTGATAAACTAGGAATGTTAAACCTATTTCTAAAATTTTCGTATTTTGCCATTTTGTCGGGGGGCATTTCGAATTTCGCTATTTTGTCATTGGGCAACGGGCGAGAAGTATGGTTGCCTATTTGAGTGAGTATACCTTAGAATTTTTTTTACTTTGTTGAATGTGAAAGGTAAGAAAGAATTGATTGAATAACATATGAAGGAAGGATTGATTGTTTTGAATTATAAATGTCCTATAAATGTAATGAACGAATGGGATTATACGAACGAAAGAGTGTTGTTTTGGGTGGATTTGAATGGAGATGTCAAAAAAAGGTGTGAATGCACATAATGTTTGCAGAAGTATAAGAAAGAATTAGTGGATTTCCAATATTAAGCTTAGCAACGAGGTCTTCAAGGCTTTTTAAAATTTGCAGTTACGCTGTACCCTTCACTTGGAAAAGACCAGTAGTAAGAAAGTAAGTGCTGTTTTTTATTTTTTTTATCTTAAATACATTTGATTAGTTTATGTATTGTTTACATATATTTTCATTACGCATTCACCTTGTCCCTTTATATTCACTTGCCGTTCTGGATTGGCACTTGTTTAGTTTGTCGCCAAGGATGTGGGCTCTACAAGGATTTTACCGAAAGATGGATTGAAATCTCTCATTTTAAATGTACAGGGCAAGTAAAAGAATGAGTTAACTTTTTCAATTTCTCTTTCTAAGGTAAATAACAGCGCTAATATCCAGCCCAGTATTTGGGGTAGTAGGCAATACCTCTGTTCATCTATACAACGTGTCACTCGTTTTGACTCTAGTTGTTGGAGTGTAGCAGACCGCTGAACATGGAAACTCCATTGCCGATCTGCATCCAGGAGGAAAGGAGGGCAATGATTCGTTTTTTGTTTGTCGAAGATGTGATATCTGCGCTGGATGCTGGTCTCCCTTCCATCACTATACCCTCAACACAAGTTATTGACTTCGATGGACTGTCCCTATCTTTCGTCGTCACATAAAGAAGTTCTTCCCTGTTTAAAGCATTCTATTCATTCGTAAATCTTGCTAAGAGATAGAAAGCTGTCACCTTAATGCGCTTGCATTCGACGAGTAACTACCGCAGGTTTCATTTCTTCGGCAAACAAAAGATGAATCACTGTCCTCCTTTCTTCCTTGGTGAAGATCGACAAAAGAACTGTCATGTTAAACGGACTGATACACTCCAACGACTACGAGGAGACGCGTAGCATAAAAGTGATGCCAACTATCTCTACTTCAGTGTTGGATATTATCGCTATTGCCGTATTTTGGAGATGGAAATTGAAAAAGTTTCATTACTTTTCGGCTTTCCCTCGTATATTAGAGTGGATCCAATTTTTTTTCCGGAATTTCCAAGCCTGTTTATGCAGAATACATGTATGGTATATAGGTAAAAATAAAATAAAAAAATCTATTTTTGTGTAAGGACTTCCATAGGCGGAATGAAGTTCAGGTATTGGAGTTTCTTATGGTAAAAAATAAAAATAATCTTTGCCAAACAACATTTTAGTATTCTGTAGCATTTTTTAGGAAGAACAGATACATACTAAATAGTTAATAGCTTCTTAAGTATTAATTTTTTTTTTTAAAAAAAAGAAACATACTGTCAAAATAACAGTGCACAATAAACCGGAAGAAAAACTGCTTGGATCGGACTGCAGTGATCGAAAGTGCTGGGAAAGAGATATAGGTTATGAAATGCTGCTATGTTACATTGTACTACACACTACTCAGTACTCCTCCATTAGTAATCATCACTTTTGATTGTTTATATTAAAAAAGAATAACTATTTTAATCTTAAATCATCCAGCCAAAAATTCTATCTTTTCGAAAGTTCAACCTTTTTACGGAGATATTAACTTCTGAAATTAATTTTTGTACTTCTGATCTCCGTATCGTAGAACATCTTTTCCCCATAGGATTATTTCGATCCAATTTTTCTCGATATATGCACAATTCATCCTTATCTACCTGGTTCTATAACATTGTTTTGGTCTCTACAACAAGGGTTCTTGCGCTGCATTTACTTCAGGGTCCACCTATTTCTGTTTTGAATTAATTTTTCGGAATCAATTTCGGAACCCTGCTGAAAATTTCTGGCACTTTAAAACGTGATTAACTTAGATCATTTTTACCATTTCGTCAATATTTATATTTAATGGTTTGCCTGGCTTGATGTAGTTTTGTAGTTACACAGCGGAGTATAGAACATTATTTTTACCTTTCTCTGTGCTATTTTTAATGTAACTCTCTTTTCTCCAAGTGCATTACAATTTTTCTACAGATTTCTGGCTTTAGTCTCAAGTTTAAATAAATGAGTTTAAATACATAAAGTGAAAATTTACTCAGTTAGCTGTTCCCAAAACATATTTAACCCCTTAACTAGTTTGCCTGTAAGCCGTACGGGCAACCGAAAGCTAGCCACACAACCGGTTTGCCCGTATGCTGTAAGGGCACTATATTTTCTTCTTTATATCTTTCATTTGCACATGTTTTTAATTCTTCTTGTCAGTTTTATTAGTTCTAGCGTTTTTAAGAGATGCAGTTTGTCCATGATACTGAAATACTTCTCATCCAGGATTTTCTTTACAGCAAAGGCGGGCATTTTTCATTGAAGGCAGGAATTTATATTCTTGGAAAATATATTTAATAAAAAAAGGAATTGTAAAGGAAATATGCAATTTGTTGCTTCAGAAAAAACGAAAATAGAAAAATAATCCAAAAAGGCTGATATTCTTTCTATTCCCACTGCAATATAAGACTTATAATTGCACCATGCTTCAAATTATATGCGCATATATACAGGGTGGTCTCGAATTTATGGTACAAGCTTTAAAGGTAGTTACAGGACATTGTAAAAATCGTTTATTGTATAGAAATGTATGGGCGCAAGTGACGCGGGGAGGCTCAAACACAAAAAATAAGAGTCGAAAGGAAAGACAAAGTGTTTATTGAAAGCGCCGTTGACAAGTGTAATGTTTACAATAACTGCTCAAAATTGCGTCAACAAGTAACGATACATGCTTGACAGTATCAGTGGAGTGATTGGCGAACACTTTCAAAGACTCTAGGTGTTTCATACACACGTGCAGCAGTTTCGGATATTCGATCGAGGGTGGCCAAGGGACTGGCTTACCACGGTTGTTGCACAATGCTAAAGAACTAACAGCTGGAAATTTCTATGTTCCGGCATTTATCGATCACGAAACGGTGCGTGATACATTTGCTGTGCAGCTCTGCCGTTACCATTTACACGGCTGTACATGTAATGCAGGTCTGCGTTTTCGGCATCTGCAAAGTCTCCCATCGTAGACGTCAGCACAATTACTTTTGCTTATAGTGCTTCTCTCCACTGAGATACATCATGTTGATCGGTGACTAGACATCTACTGCCCTCTAACAGCAACGGAACGAACCAACCAATAATTCCATATCTCTTTTCTTTAATTTCTTCTGTTTGCGCCTCACCGCGTCACTTGCACCCATGCATTCCTATATAATAAATGATTGATACAATGTCCTGTATCTGCCCTTAAAATTTGTAATATGAATTCGGGACCGCCCTTTATATGCACACATACACAAAATCCTCAATCATTTGAAAAAGATATACGAACATGAAATATTTTTGTAAGTATGAGAGAAATCATTTTAAGATGTATGGAACATTCTTCATAGCATGCTGAATGTACTTATTAAAAGCAAACATTTAGTGGGTTTTGTGTTCCAACATTATCAAATGAAAAATAGTCTAAAAACTTTAAAATTGATAATTAAAATAAAATTATTCCATTTTCACGTTCTATTAATGTTTATGCTTGGATATATGCAATACAAAAGGCGCCTTTTTTGGAACATTTTTGGGGAAAAAATTTATTTCTTAAGGAGTTAAAGTGAACGGATCGCGATTCAGTAAATAACTAGAGTACAACATATGCTAATATATCATCAAAAACAACATATCATACAATAAGAATTAAATAATCCTTGGAATGCTTCTTTGTTTTGAAAAAAAAGTAAAACTTTTTTGATTATCTAATGTTTATTAACCTTACTAGATATATTTTACTACGCACAAGATTTACGTGCCCTTATACATTTTAAAGTTTTTTGGATTTATGTTTCCTTTTTCTTTGAAAAAAGCTTAACTGTTTTATTAATAAAATGTAATTCAAAACTTAAACTCAATTTTCAAAACGAAAACATTTCCAAAATGAATCAAGAGAGTCAACAAAAATTATTAAAATATATTTTTATCCTTGTCTAACCTTTTATATTTAGTACTGATTTCCGAAAATTTTATTTGGATTAAAACACTTCACATATTGTATTATATCTCGACAGACTTATTGATGCAAGCTCAGAACAACATGGTACTTTAGTTTTGAAAACTTAAATGGCATGGAAATAAAAAAATGAGAGAAAATTATTTAAAAGAACTTGTGTGGAAGATGAAATAAATATAATGAGTAATATATTAATTAAATAATACAAAGATACGGTTAATATATTTAGGAGTTTAAAAATTAATGATGTAATTCTAACCAAAAATATCTTCTGAAAATTTAATAATTTTAATCTTAGTATCTACAACATTTTTGTGTTCTTTGTGGTAGCTAATATTAAATTACTTTTTTTTTTCAAAAATTACTAGAAGGCAAGAGCTAAGATTGATAAAAGGATGTTTGAACAGAAAACTGAAAACAAATTTAGTCCTATCATTGCTGCTTTAACTATGCCGCAAAGGAAATAATTTTTAAAAAAATAACAAAATTGATTCACAACGTATTATTTGTATACAGCAGAATCTAGAGTGAGTGAGAGAATATTAACGTCGCACTGATTAGCAACACGAGGGCTTTTGGCGACGGTCCGCGTAATTTTGAACCATGGTCAAGTGACGTGGACGACACTTGAGCTGGCACCCCCCTCTCCTAAAGCAGAATCTAGAAAATTAGGTTATATTTTTCAATTTTTACTGCAAAGCCTTTTTGTTTGTTACTGTTTGGATCATGAATATCCTTTAAAAATTTTATAAAAATTACATTTTTCTGATAAGTTTAATATTAAAAACTTTTTTTTAAAAAAAATTGTTTTATAGAGTTTTTTTTTTACATATTTTCCTATTATATTCAGTATTATTGTTGGGTATTAACATTTTTATTTTATATTAATTTTCATTTCTCATTCATGCATACCTTCACAAAATTATTTCAAAATTTACCCCAGATTATTATTTCTTAGTAAATTTTTATTTTCATTTAGTCTCTTAGTGCATTGATCTTTGGTCTTTATCTTCCAATGCTTTTAAATATATATCTTTGGTTTTCATGTCTTCATAATTATAATTATATTTCATTTTAAAATATTCCATCTTTATTTCCTTTAGCGATGCTACTTCGAAATGACGGGAATTCTTTCTTCTTTCTTGTGTAGTTGTGCGCTGATATGTTCTTTTAAAAGTATGCTACACTTATTTAAAATACATAGTTTTTTGCTTTAGGATATAAATTAATTTCTGAGCTTCGTGTTCAACAATGTTGCAACTAAGCTGGAATATTTTAAGTATTGTTCATCTAATATTTATAAAATCTTATTCTTACCCTATTTCTGCTTCCTTGTGATCCCGTTGTATATACAAATACAGGGGAAGGTTGGCTTGCCTAAAGACTGTTTTTAACACTACAGTCTTATTTGAGTTTATCATTTTATTACTGTTATTATCTGCAGTTATTGTCCTTTGCTAGTCACTACTTTATCCCTTTTTTGCAACATATGGATGCTACATAATTAGTACTTATTTATATGTTAAAATACTATAAGTAATTTAAATCTGCATATTCAATAAGTTAATATTACATTTTGGTTGCATTTATTTATAATAAAAGCTATAAAATTCACAAGAATGCCATCCCTTACATTAAAGTGACGTCTCAATGGCAAAATGTTGACGACTTGGTTACCGTTTAAAGGGCTCTCAAAATTTCTGGTGAAGTATATTACGCCATGATCTTTAATGTGAGAAAATTGTTCTAGAAAGCAATGGAAGGTAGACGAGCAGATTATCAACAGAGGTTGCTTCCTGAAACTGAGTTAATGTTACTTCAGCTTTTGAAGAGTTCACTTCGGTAGGTCTGCCTACGACCAAGAGGTTGCTTGCGGATAGTTTTTAACGTTAATTACCTTTATTTTTAGACACTTGTAATTGGGTCTAACTTCTGTAGAAGGTACAAAATCCTTCTAGATATTTTTACGAGTTTTACTGCTGTTTTACCTGTATTTTAAGGACTTCTAAGGGATTGCCCGTGCCATCTCTTAGTGTGAGGGGATCGAAAGGAAGATTAGCCATAGTCAATACAAATACTATTTATTAACAATTCTCAATTACGATACAAATTCAACAACCCAAACTAAGAAATGCACCAAGTCCTAAATATGGGAAGCAATCGCGAGATAAACGAGATACTAGGAGAACTAAAACTAAATTGGACCACTTACGATTAGGCAATACACCTTATTCAATTCGTTCTAATCCAAATTTAACTCTTGATTGACCAAATCATCAATCTTAATATTAATCAAATAAGTAACAAAGTTCTCTTGCCTAGCTTCATGCTAATCAATCACTGCTATCCGTTAGTGGTCTAACCTCTCTCTATCTTTCTTATCTCGAAAGTTTAATCTTTATATATTATACGTCTTTATTAACATAATTCCATCTTCTTCTTCGGTGGAAGGTTTTCAATAGAATAAATTTTAAAGAACTATTAGTAAGAAGAACACGAGTAGACCCCTTTACAGACTGTATTCGTAAATAAATTTAATCACTTTTTAAGAACTGTTTTGTTCTTTGAAAGTATGCACTACAAATACAGTACAGTATAGTAAATTATATATTTTTTAAATCAAACCAATATATTCCCAGTTTATTATTTACATAAATAAAAACACCTTAAAAAACTTTTCGACACAAAATAATTTTTATCACGCATTAACAATGAAACATATCTATGAGTAAACCAATATCTAGGTCCTATTTAGCACGCTGTGTACTGAATGTTTTATTGTAATAAAATACATTCACTATATTTCAACGAGTGTCCGACTTTACTATTTCATCAACCAACAAGATAAATCTTGTCTCTAAGTAAATATACTATTCTCCACTCAGTTCCACTGTAAAATGCATATAACGTCTTATGTATAAAAGCAATTTCTTATATAAACATCAACTACTGTCTCTTGCCTCAGAAAATATCAAATTCGATTCTAGAAAATTTTTCTAGGAATGAAGTTGATGTTGAAAAGTCTTGACACAGTTCAAGTAATAACACTAAGTTGAACTTCAAGACTTTTTGGATTAAAGTTTGTGAAAAAAATGATTCGAGTTTTTGTAAATGGCTTACTTATATAAAAATATTTCATAGCATTTTCAAATCCATTGCATTTCCATTAGTGTTTTCAGTTATATTGCATGCCCATGTGTATTTTTAGAGTGACGCGACTTCTCCATACCATTTTAATATCAAATACAGAGTTCAGAAAAAACAAGAATACCAATTAGAATAACCATAAGAATTATCCAGATTCTAGAACTTAAAATGATTAATTGCATGTTAAAAATGAAATCCAAGTATTTTTCTTTCTATAGTTCCTCGAAAATCATATAAAATATACCTAATTATCCTTTATGAATAAATCAAGACTAATATTATAAAACCTTTAAGCTGCTATCATGTTTCGTGTTTAATATATCTATATTCCTAAAAAAATTTAAGTATGTCATCTCAGCTAAAGCAAAATTTAAAAAATTTCATTTCGTATCCAACAGATTTAGTAAGTTAGTTTCTCAAGATATATACTTTTTAAATTTATTCATGGCAAAGGATAAAAACTATGATAACAAAAATGATGTTTAAATTAGCATATTAAGTATTTCAGGTTTATACTTATCTATGAAATCTATAGTGCACTGTTATTTAAATACCCTTGAAATTTTACATTTTTACACATATGTTATGCGCTGTTATAGCAAATACACTGATGAGAAAAAACGATCTCATTACCAAGAAAAATTACTGTATCGTAAAGAAATTTCGGTAATGCAAGCTCAATGTTTCTCAAATTGTGGGCATGCTCTCTAGGGGGGAGTTATATCCCTATATAGGGTGCGCGAGCCTATTGGAAAAGTGAAAATAAAAGATTTAAGATAAATTTTTCTTTACCGAAAGGAAGCAAAACAAAATATTATAATAAAAATTAAATACAGATTCACTTTGTATAATATACTTATTAATGTATCAGTACTACAAAATATTTTTGAAAATCAATGAATCAGTTCTAATTAAAAACAAGTTTAATAATCACTAGTACCTCCTTTGGGCTTGTCATATACAAAGTTTAACATTTATCTTAATAATGTGTATGATTTATAATCAATGTCGTATTGTTGGTTTAGCGCCAAAGTACGTTTTTATCACGTACGTTATATCAATCAATCAATACTTTGTTATTGTATGAGGGGGGAAGGGAGAGGAAAATTATGTTCGAAAATTGGGTCGCAAACGTTAAAAGTTTGAGAAGCACTGGTCTAGGTAACATATTTAATTGATTAAAGTTTCAAGGTAGGTTTATATAAGCGTGAGATGTGCCATTTCAAATGTAAAATGATGGTACACATTAATAACTATTGAAACCGCCACAACTTTGAATGCATGCAAATGTGCATGCATTGTGTCATACAGGGGCCGATTGTCAGCTTGTGGGATGGAGTTCCATGCCTGTTGCACTTGGAGGGTCAATACAGGGATGGTTAATGTTAGTTGTGGAGTTATCGGCCATTGATGCTCCAAACGTGCGTGATCGGAGTTCTAATGAGCTAGCAAGCAAAGGCAACATGTCAATACTATGCGAGCTATGTCGGGTTATAACAGAGGTATCAGAGCGAGTGTTATCCCTTTGGAAAAGATGTATAGATGAGCTTTCCTAATTTCATTAGTGTTTCTCCATACTATATCAAATATCAACTCTCAATAATCGAATAAAAAAGTAACGAAGTTAGAGCTTGTGTGTAAAACAATTTTTTAATATTGTTCAAGGAATTATACCAGTATATGTTTCTTATTAATTCATACATTTCAAAAGAAAAAAATAAGTAGATTAAATTATCTTTAAATTTATTTTCTTGTATATCTGAGCATATTTAATACTTTTGGTCTAACTCAAAAAAAGAAGAAAAAAGGTATATTCTGAAATTGAAAACAAATGGTAGTTGCTAGTGCCACCTATCCGATTGTGTCAGATCGAGGCTCAGAAAAAGGAATAGATGCACGTCCTATTGTTAGCCGTAGCTTTGAGCACCATACAAGTGACAGTATAATTTGGATCGGTTCCATTCCAGTTTTGAGGAAGAACACCCTGGAGGTGTTTAGGGACCTCCCACCTCCCTTCACCTTCTATCAACCTCACTAGAAAACTTTCAACTCGACGGCTATTTAAAGTACCCCCATGCCGCTCAGGCACAAACACCCATGCCTTCTTTGGGATTCAACCCAGACCCTACGGCACTGAAGTCAGTGTCATTAACCACTATACCGGATGGGTGGTGAAACTAAATAAAAATATATAAACAAGAAACTTTCATTATTGAAACAACATTAATGACATTTTGATATTTTTGTTGATACTCTATTCGAAATTATCCAATATTTGTATTGAAATAATTTTGTTTGTATTGTAAAATAATTAAAACAACAATATTTTTAGTCTGACAAGGTTATCGACAAAATTTTGTTTATATTCTAAAACTTCTAATGGTTCAACATCATAAATGTTTCAAAATCTTACATTCTTAATATAAATAGCACTATTATTATTCCATGAATATTAATGCTATCTTAACACAGCACATAGATGGCATTATAATTTTGTTATTAAAATAGCATTGTGTTGAAATTATAACAACACTTTGCTTAAGAAGTCTTGATAGAAAAACATTCTGATATATAGCACTGGAAATTATAGCACATTTTCTAAAATCTTTCAAAGAACTTTTTTTCTCATTTCTTAAAAGTTATACTTTTCTTTCAAATATGCAGACTAAATCTTGTTTGTGCTTAGAAAGCAAAATTCTTAACGCAAAAAGGAAGGTAAGAAGAAAAATAAGCGAATTTACATAAATGCTTTCAAAATAGATTGCCTTAAAAATAAAACACAGGTTAAGGTTCTTGATTTTTCGAAATATTTAAGAATTTCAGTTCATTTTTTTCTCATCTTTTTTTTAAATAAAATTGTCAGCATTAAGCAGAAAATAGGTTTACTCTATTTTGTCACTGAGTATTTGATTAGATTTGGTATGTATGTATATTTACTAAAAATCGTGTCATGTCATTTCCTTACGTGCGATATTTATACACGTCAAGAATGAATTGAAAGAGATAATAACAACCTCATCACTATAAAATATTATTCATCTTGATTTATATAGCTCATGTAAGATGGATTTTTTAAATGAGAGAAATATCCTTATTGATTTTTAAAAAAATCTCTTTTTTTATCAATAAAAATTAAATTATAATAATAGTGGAATATACACTGGTGTCCAAAAGTTAAGCATAATTGATAATTATGTGAATAAAGAAGGAACAAAAAATCAGAATGGCGGGAAACTTGATATGCGAGTGTAAAATGGTTATAAAATAAGGAAGCAAATCAAAAGAACGATAATAATTAATTTTATTATCCAAAGAAGCAGTTTGAAAGAAAACTGAGCATAGCAAGGATTCACACTTTAAAGAAAAAATGAAATAAAATATTAAATAAAATACTGATGCTGCAGTTTAATAAGCGTGTGGTCACATCTGACAGCCAGGCACGCTGCACAGCGATTTACCATACTTGCTATGGGATGAGGAATGAGTTGTGGGCTCAAACGGAGAGCTTGGAGAGTTCTCTTCAGTTCTGTAATGGAGCTTGGTGGGTGCGAAAGGACTGCAATTTGTCTCCCGAGCATATCCCATACATGTTCGATAGGATTTAAATCAGGGAGTTCGCAGGTCACGACATGCGCTGGATGTTTTCCGTTTCAAGGAGTAATCAGTCAGCACAGTCGGTGACACGGCGCATTTCATCCATGAATATGAAGTCAGGACCAACAGCACCTCGAAACAAGCGAATATAAGGCTCAAGAACTTCGTCTCTGTATCTTTGAGCAGTCACAGACCCGTGTCAAAGAAATGGAGGTCTGTGCGGCCATCCATCATGATGCCTGCCCATACCATTACTCCTTTGATGGAAAATGATGACTTTCCGTTATGTTTCTTGGTTCAAAACGTGTTCGACGTTCTTTCCATATCGTTACCTGCCGAGAATCACTACTCAGACTAAACCGGGACTCGTCACTGAACATCACATTGGCCCACTCTCCACACTCCAATGTTGATATTTCAACCGCCAGTTCAAACGAGCGCATTTATGCGCAGACGTGAGGGAAATTCAAACTGCTGGTTTTCTGGCATACAGGCCAGCATGATTGAGTCTCCTGTAAACAGTTTGTCTCGAAATTCGTATTCCTGTGGCGACTGTGAGCGCCGAACCCAGTGCTCTGGCAGTATCGTCCATCTGACGTCGCGCACTAATTACCAGATATCGGTCTTGGCGAGGGGTTGTGATTCTTGGTCGACCTGACACTGGTTGTCGGGTAACATCTCCCGTTCCTTGAAACCTCTGCACAGTCTTGAGATCACAGACTGGTCAACATTCAGAATTCGTGACACTTCGGTTTGTGATCGTGAGAATTCCAGCATTCCAACGATTCTTCCTTTCGTAAACATGTCCAATTGGGGTCTTTGTGCCATCATTCATCTTGTTTGATGGTTAACAACGTCCTTCGCACAGCAGTTGCACAAAACTTGTCTGAACTGCCTATGCTGCGTGAATCGGTTTCTCCGCGTTCCGACATGCGCCGATAGTTCGCGCAGGACGTAGTCGACCGAAAAGTTTTGCATAAACCCAATGTTTCTTCTTCACCCAGTTAATATCCTCAAGAAATTTGGAATAATTTTACGAATATTTACTCCATGTTTTTCGCATTTTACGATTTATACTTAACTTTTGGACACCAGTGTATATCAAATAACAACTTTAGGGCTGATTGTTTGTTAAATAGACAATTTAGCCTGTATTCGTAGGTAGAGTTTTAAGAACAGTACTTCTCTTATATAGTTAGTCTATAGCATACCTCTCTTGTATAGCAATTACAATTATTAAAACGAATTGTGTTTAACTTTGTTAAATTTATGGTCAATTAATCCAAATTTATGTGCTAATGCTCTTTTGAGTTATATATTATTTAAAAATTTTAACTATTTACCAATTTGACACTGAATTTTACGTGTATATACAAATAAATTTATTAAGTTTCTGCATCATTTAATACAAAAATATTTTACTGAAATTAAGAAAATATTCAT
This sequence comes from Trichonephila clavata, assembly GCA_019973975.1. Classification (NCBI taxonomy): domain Eukaryota; kingdom Metazoa; phylum Arthropoda; class Arachnida; order Araneae; family Nephilidae; genus Trichonephila; species Trichonephila clavata. Next base: position 113,602 of record BMAO01024739.1, read on the forward strand.
AGATTTGTACTAAATAGTTTTGCATTTTTTTCTATTTTCTTTGTTTTCAATAACATATCAAATGATTTTAATAATTATAAATATCTGTTTTACATTCTGTATATAAATAAAGTTAATTTAATTTTCAAAGCTCAATTTATTTTTGCGAAATCGTTTTCAAATTTTAAAGCTCTGCCTTTTAACAACATTTAAGGCCTAAGGAGCTTCCTTATTTTGAAAATATAAAAAAGTAAAATTCTTTTCATCTTAAATTTTTACCATTTGAAGTACTGAAGTACTTTTATTTTAAATTCCGAAGAAATACATCATAAATTCAGGAACAAAAAAAAAGAGATAAAAAATATTTTAAAATTGCTTAAGTAAGCAGAAACAGAGAACAAGTAATTCTACAAATTCCAGTTACGCAAGAAAGCAGAGTTTGTCAAAAGACAAGGGGGAAAAGCCAGAAATGCATTTTTCTGATATTTTGTTTAAAAGAATAAGAAATAAATCTTCAAATTCTCTTAGACTCTTTCTGTGCTTTAGTTTACTAATTATACGACTTTTAAACTCTGTGTTTTCCATAAAAACTGTTATAAAAAATTTTAGTGGCGTTCCTTTATATTTGCTAAATTTTTTAAGTGAGTTATTTAACTGGAATATTTTTAACATTATGAAATACTTTTGAAATTTGCTCATCTATTGTACAAGTATTTTAAGTCAAGGCATTTAAACGTCAGACGTTAGATAGACAGGAAAACACTTTGCATAGAAAAAATATATTTCAACACTTCATTTTTTCCTTTCTTAGATTCTCAAAAGGAAATATGCGTGTACTAGTTTAATTCCCAGTGAAATATATCAGTAATATGAAGCAGCGCGAAGGTTGTATATTTTTTAATAAAGAAAGAAATTTCTAACGCATAAAAAGGCATAATATTTTTTAAGAACTTCATTAACATAAAAATGGGATTTCCCTACAGCTTTGTTCTTAATATTCCTATACTTTATTTTAAACTTTGTGCATTCTTAGGTTTAAAATAATTTAAATATGATTTTTCGGGGGGGGGGGACAAATGGGAAAACCATGATTTAAAAATACATTCCTTAAAATTATTTATCAGATAAGTATATATAAAATGTTTTCCCTTCATTTTCTCCAGGTAATTATTTATTACAAAAATCATGTTTTTATCTAGAAAGAACGTAACCGCGCGCGCACGAATTTAAATGCGTACTGAATCAATTTTCAAGGTATTTACGTTTGGAGAGATTTTCAATTGAAATTAATTTAATAATCATGTCATAAGAATTTCATGGCTTTAATAAAGAGTATATTGAAACATTTCTAAACGTATTTTTGTATGTATTTCTCTCGTAATTTTTTCAACAAGACTGTTGAGAAAAAATATATATGTTTACAGTTTAAAATATTCGTTCCTTAGAGTCACGTTAGCCCTTTTGTCATTCTTAAAAATATGTTCGCCTCATATAGTTTGGGTATAGTATTCTAAGAAAAAATTTTTCTGTGGAGGCTCTAATGCTCTTTAAATCTATCTAGAAACAAAGTGACTAAATAATATAACATGTAAATGAATAATAGGATGCTAGTTCAGTCACTAAACTTCTCATTTCAATGCAGTTCATACACTCTATAACAAAAAAAACGAATCACCAAGAACGAATTGCCCGATAGAGATAAAAACTGATGAGTAGAAAGATTATGTACAGAATAAAAAATTATTATAATCTCAGAAAAATTGAATGATTTATTTCAGAGTTACATCGTTACAAAGTAATGAGCTCAATAAGGTATTGACCCACCTCCAGCCTAAATCCAAGCTACCACACGACGTGGTATATAGCGATAAAGCACCTTCATGGTCTTTTACGTTATTTCTTGCCCAGTTGGCTCCAATTGTCGAGACAGGTCATCAACATTCCTCGAACGATGCAGTCGCCGTCACATCAAGTCCCAGATACACTCAATCGTATGAAGATGGCCAAAAAAGTGCTTGACAAGCTGTAAGACAGTTCATAGCAACACATACCGTATGTGATTTGTCATTATGTTGCTGAAAAATAAGGCCAGGGTACAGCAAAAGGAATGTTAGCAAACAGTTTTCAGAATGTCGTCAACGTACCGCTGTGCTGCAAGTAATAACGACCAAAGGGGTCCAGCTGTAAAAGAAATGGTACTCCAGACCATAACTCATGGTTGAGGGCCTGTGTGGCGTGCAATAGTGAAAGCAAGATCGGCACGCTGCCCTGGGCGTCTGTAGACGCGTCTTAGATGATCGTCAGGACACAGTTGGAAGTGGGATTTGTCACTAATCACTACACGCCACCAGTCAGGATGATTCCAACCTGATCGAGCCAAGCCCCACTGTAATTTGGCTCAACAGTGTTCAGGCATATATGGAAGATGACGTAGTGGTCGCTACGAGCGTAAATTTCGCTTTTTCAGCCATCTGTGAATGGTCATGGTGGACACTCGTGTGCGGGTCGCACGTCTGATGTATGTTAATGATGAAGCTTTTAATGATCTTGCCTGCTCGCCTAAAGATGTAGGATGATTGGAAAATGAAGACTAGCCATATTTCAATTAACAACTTAATATTTATTCACAATATTAACCACAACTCAAATGCAATCACTCAAGGGTAATAGATGTACTCAATTAATAAGTATGCAGACATTTGACGAGGATGCGAGATATGAGAAGACTTTAATACACCAAATACTCTTACTCAAGGCAATAGCTCTGACTCCTTAGACATTTAATCTAGATTCAATCTCCAGTGACAATTCGTTGCATTAAGTAATGCAATTATCAAATATTAAATATCCGTGATTCACATTCAATTTGATTAATCTCTGCTCTGCCAGCAGCCTATCCTATCCATCTGTCTCTTTAACCTGAAAGCCTAGACTATATATAGTAGTTTTAATTTACATAATCACATCTTCTTCTTCGAAGAGTAGTTTTATGATGAAATAATTTTTAAAGACCAGAAATTCCACAAGAAGACGGATAGAGCCGTTACAAGCTCTATGATAGCTAATCTGACAATCAATCTATCCTCCTGATCTGCTGTAGCCCTAGGTCGACCACTACCATCATGACGCTGAAATCTGCCACTGTCCACCCATTCTTGCCAGCATCTTTTAATGACCGCGTCGCACAGTGGTCAGTTTTCCCAATCTGGCACACGGAAATTATTTTATAGCTTTGAAGTCTTCATAATTATATCTAATGATCAAAAATTGTAGTAATTCATGTAAATTGGTTATTCTCTTTTGTTTTTAACCAAGAAATAAGGTTAATAAGGTCTTAACAAATTTATGTCAAATTTTAATTTGATCAAGAATAAATTATTGCTGAAGGGAACTAGTTTTTAAACAAGGATCTAAGGATATAAACAGAAGCAGTAATTTGACACTTGGGAAAATATATACAAGAAATATAGTGGCATGTTAAAAAAATTAAATTTTAACATATTAAACAAATACAACCAAACATAACAATGTACACGTACAATAAAGGTTAATACGTAGTGTTTAAAAGGACCAGGCATCCTTTAAACATTTTTTTATTTATGTATTTAAAAATTATATTTTAGCATTTCATGTAACGTTTCCATTTAAGAAAATGATACGAGATAAAATTTTGCACATATTATTCACAAAATTTTAAACATTAAATTTTTTTTAAAAAATTTAAAAAAAACTTTTTTGTTAATTAATTTTTTGACATGAAATTTTAGCAATATTTCTAAGGATTTTTTAAGCACCTTTAGGAATTGATTTTACAAAATCTTAATTAATTTTGGAGGAAAAAAATAATAAAATGCTATTATGCTAAAGTTCAACCAAAAGCCTAATATAACCTACATTTAAAGTTTTTTGCTTCACATAATATCGAAAAATTATATTTTTATGAAAAACAAATGTGAAGAACTGAAATTATAAAATTTTTAATACAAAATACCTTAACTTACAAATTTTACATGCATGCTTTTAAAAGAAATTACATTAATATAATTCAAAGGAAATATCCTGCTTTATTTGTAACACCTTCTTTTTTTTAGTTATTATTTCACCTTTTAAAATGAATTTTTTTTTTACGCAAAGCTTTTTTTTAGTTTTTTTAATCTAAAGAAGGAAGGGGAGTTGAATTTCCTAATTTGTTTGTTTATATTTTTCAACTTTTAATTTTCAGGCATACGAAAGTAATATATCAATTGAAAGATAATAATATAACTAAATAAAAGATAAGATAATATAATTAAATAAAAAAACGATACTTAGGTCTTTTTTTAGAGTGCCAAGTCACTACTAAACAGTAGAACTATTTATTGGATTATTCTGAGTCGTAGCACTAGATTCACTGGAGAAAAGGACACTTGAGGTATTTTAGCATACCAAGGACTTCTTTTTGCAAATATTCTTCTTTCTTTCTTTTAATTTTCTTAAGCTTGTAATGTAGGGATCAGATGAAACTAAAAGCATCTGTATCATGTCCTCCATGCTTTGCTTCCGGTTGAATTTACGATTGTGATGCTCGCAAAAATATTTCGAGTCCTTGTTCCGAGCCTTTATCACTTCTTCCGACATTTGTCCTATCGGTGAGATGGAATCATTGACGAGACCTCCATGTATGAACACTTTAGGGTGGCTCTGAGGCATGTAGTACCAAGGATACAGAGCTACATAAAGTTCAGCTGTTTTCAGGCAGAATTCTTTGAACTTCTGTGCGTCAATTTCGTGCCCACAAGCTATGGTGGTTAGCGCTACATGCAGTTTTCTAATTAGAATTTCATCAATCCCTGTGATTGATGAGGCGATTTCTGGGTTTCGGAGGAATGCTCTTGCAGTATTGCCATCATTTGAGGTTCCACAGCCAGATTTTGGAGTATCCACCAAAAGTACTATTTTTTTTATTGAGAACATTTAAAAACCCCATGCACCACACAATGTATAACACGGGGGTTTACAACACAAAGGAAAGATTACAACACAGGCATCCATGCCTTCTCAAGGATGCGAACCCAGTCCCTACGGCACCGCAGTCAGCATCGCTAACCACTATACCGGATGGGCGACAAAAATCCTATTAGGCACCGAAATTTAACCTTCATTTCCTTTTTGCGTCTATCCGCCCACCTCATGGACCATTTTTTGAAACCCAACATGTAAGATATATGCAGAAGGCATTCAAAACATTTGATCCAGGCGTGTAAACTGGATATTCCCAGTTTCACATTCTCCGCAACTATTTGCCTAATTTTCATAGCCTCCAGGTCATGAAAAAATGACAGTTTTGAGAAGAGGAATGCAAAAGCCAGCTAAATATTTTTCAATCTTTCATTGTCAATGACAAAACTGAACTGCAGTTGTAGACATTGCCATCTAGAGTCACTGTGCTGGGTTCGAGAACGGTAGAATGGTCGATGGGGCACTTGATCTCAGATGAGGTCTTAATCCCCTATCTTGTGTTGTTGTTGAGCATTGTTAAATACACTTGCTATGATTGGTGGGTGGTAGGGAAAATATTAAAGAGAAGAAAATTTAAGAAAACAGTTAAAATTAATAAAATACATTAGATTGCGACCTATGGAAATAATAAAATTTAGAATAATGCTGGAGCTCATTTTGTTTGCGTTTGGGTGTGTAGAGACTAGTGTGGAAAGATCTGTGTCGACCGCGGCTAACTCCTAGACCGGAGGCTAGCGTTTGGTCAACTTAGTCTAGAATGGCAGAATAGCAAGCTCGGCGACCGGGAGAACTCGGCACCTTACTCGCCCGGTTGGTAGTGGTAGAAAGATGTAGGGTATATAAGCTGTTTATAGGGGTACAGTGCACTCGTCCAATCAGGGAACTGCGAGTCGTTAGTGGGTGTAACCAAAGTTGGAGAAAGATAAGTGAGTGAAAAATTTGTCAGAGTCGGGGAGGGCCAGAGCCTCTCTCCCTATTGGTCGAGCAGGTCGCCTCCGATTGGAGGGATGAGATGCTCGGAGAAAATAGCCTGTGAGGACGGTGAAACATGAAAATCAAAAGGATTTTGAGTAAAAAATAGGAGTGGAAAAAAATTAAAGTAGGATATTACGAGGTCTATTAAAAGAGGGATCAGGATCGTAGATTTCAATCTTACGGAGAGTTCTGTTATCAATAAGGGGGATGTTAGTAAAGAAGTTAATTGAAATTCTTTTCATGAATTCCCTAATGGTTGTGATGTTTAACGAAAACCTGAGGTCTTCGTTTCTCACGAACCATCGGGCGTTAGTGATTTGCCGAATGATGTGGTTTTGCGCTCTTTCAAGGATGTTAATATTTGAGATTGCAGCGTGGCCCCAGACTGGACAAGCGTACGTTATGGGTTCGAGAAGAGATATTTGGTTTTTGATTTTTTTCAATTTCTTAGTTTTACAAATATTTCCCTTTCTTGTCTGAAAATTGATTTTAGTGGCCGGCAGTAACTTGTTGATGGGATCGATGGGTTTTGGAAAAATAGTGTTTTCTCATTGTTTTCTGTGACGGCTGTTAACCGGAGAAGAACCATACATATTGAGAACAAGAATGCATCATCGCAATCTTCATTCGATATAAGCTGTTTATATTGGCTTTGTCCGGCAGCTCATCGCATCCTCACTTAAACCTCGCCTTCAGTGATATAATGCTATTTTTTTGGGTATCAATTTGTTTTAAAATATCTTCCGAGCTTTGGCTAATCTGCATAAGCTGTGGTCAGCAAGCGCTTGCATTAGAATCTCTGCTGGTATTTCATCAGTGACGATACCAGGAGGATAACAGTTAATTTTAGACTCTATAAGCTTATTATAGTTGGGGTAAATATCAGCGTGGAACTCTTTGCTATTTCCTTTTATTCTATTATATTAACCTTTTGACATTTTGGTGTCGACATAAAGAGTCAAGGCTTGGTCAGGAGTCATTTTTTTCGCCGATTCTGGCTGTCTGGATAAGCATTTCTTCAGGCGAGTAGCACGTCTAGGGGAGCAAGTAGTCTTTTGTTTCAAAATTAAGGCAGCATCTCTTTCTCTTGTTGCTTGTATTGACATTTTTTTTGCAAATGCTAGTTCTTGCTTGTTTGATGAAGCAAGATGAGGACGTACTCTTTCCCTCTTTGAGGTGGCTTTGCATTCCCCGAATAATTTTGAGGGTCGACCTGGAGTTGATTTGGATGGTACAAATCAAATCTTACTCTCTCCGACAACCACACACCATTCGACTTGGAGAAGTACTCTTCATTTCTACGACACCTCATCCATTTTCCCCCCACAAACAAACAGAAATTTTTAACAATTTTTCTCAATTTTAATTGCAGCCAGTTCTAATATTTATCAAAGTCCGTTGTAGTCCAATCGAAATTCAAAATAGTATTAGTTTTGCTCTTTCTTCCACACATCGAATAAGGCGCGCCGAGTAATACCATCGGCCAACGCTGAAAAAAAAGTCATAACTATGGGAGTTCCAGGAAAAAGCAGCTAAATTTGGTATTAAATTAAAGGTCTATATCTACTATATGTGTCTTAAGTGTCACTGTAATCAATTCGTGTCAATCGCAAAAGTTCTAGTCCATTAAACGTAAAAAACCAACATACGTTAGTAGGAGTTACATGTTGTGCTTAATGTTATTTTTTTATAATTTTTAATCGAATTTGTGAACCTAATTTGAAAGTCAAATTAAAGAGTTACTTACCCATGGCATGTATTTAAAAAAACAACCACTAAAATCTACAAAAATTTTTTCAGACGAAACGATTGAACTTCCGATTGGAAAATGAGACTCGCAAGTGTTTCTTATAGAAAGAACAAACCCGATATATACCGATGGTTGTTGAAAATTTCCATTCGAGTACTGACAAGAAATGTTTACCACGTGGCTAGGGAACTCAAGGGGACCATAAATTGTGTTTTGTATCTTTTTTGTCCCCGTGAAATTACACTTTTGGGGTTTCCGTGCGCCAGATCGGGAAAACTGACCACTGTGCGTCGTTTCAAAACATATGACGAACGATTCTCCGATTTGCCCAACCTGCTTCTTTCATTCCTCCTTCCACAGTTGCTCGTAATGAGCTCTAATTCCGCAGCGAGGCATTTTTTCAGCCGATGAAAGACATCTTAAATCTCAATGCAACTGAAATTTTGACCATCATATTGAGAATCGCTTTTTGTAGACACCTGCTGAGGGCGCAGTTCCGATGCACTGTAACTTCTGCCATTCATTCATTGGACACCAAATTTTAATCATTTGTATGCTCGGTACAAATGTCTTTGTACCGAAATGTGCATATTTCGCTACAAAACAAGTTCAACCCCACTTTTATGTAAATTATTTATATCGAAAAGCTGTCCTAAGTCTGCAATGTTTATAATACTGTAGCATCCATATTTTTATATTTAACTCTATTATTTTTATTTTTTCATATGTCCTTTCTAATATCTATTGTCTGGTTAACTTGCACTTTCAAGTTTTTTAGTTTTGATTAATGTTTATCCATCTCTCTCTAGTGGAGAATTTTGACTATATATATATATATAAGACCTCCTTTTCCTGCAGAAAATTGAAATTTCAGATTTCGATTTTGAAACTTCTTATTTTTCCCGTAATGAAGCTCTGGTAAAATGTTAATACGAGCCACAAAGTCTGAAGTTGTTACATTTAAAAGAAAATGGAAATTCTGTGTCGAAAAAAGAGTCACAATTTCTCGAATCTTTCTGTTCTGAACCTCAAAAAAAAAAAAATGAAAAAATTCTTTTGAAGCAAAAGAAACTTAGATCACCCGAAATATCGAGAATTTTCGTCTTCCTTCTTTCTAAGATAACACCGCCAATAAAGAGCTACAAATAAAAAGTTCCTTGAATTCGATAAAAGAGTCCTTAAGCCTTCATTAGTCTTCGTTACAAACAACTGTAGAGAACAAATGATGGCAAAAATATCTGTGTTAGAGTTTTGTGGCTTGATACACTCAGTTAATTTATTTATTTAATTTCCTATTGTAACAAAATATCATTATTACATCTGTTTATTTTTATTTTATTCAACATATATTATTAGAACTGTTAAATTGTGTGTAATGATATATTTGTATCATATAATTTATGACTTTTAATAAAAAATAGAACTTTTGATTAAAATTATTTGGTAAAATGAAAGGTGAATCATTCTTAATAATTTTTATACAATGGTATAATATATTTTCTATTCAAATGATGTGGTGTACATGAAATCTCTAACAAAGACAGAGATAGATAGATATTCCTAAATTCGATATTTATACTATCAAAGCCGATAAATTCACTCTCAAATGATCAGTTGCAATCGTTTTACTGTTATCTAGTGTGCCAAAATAGCGTCCTTTGAGGAGAATTATTCTTTAGAGTTGAAAAAATTGAAAGAAATAGGCAATGCTGAAGACTCACAGGTATGATTTTGTTCTCCAATATCTCATTAACTGAAAATGTTATGTAAGAAGAAGAAATATTATGACTAAGTCACCAATTTTTCTAGACACTTGATCTCACATGCATGACCCATTTTTTAATGTATTTCAAGAACTCAGTACAAATGTTGACTTACTAATAGGTCTGGAGTCATACACTCTTTGTGGACTATGCCTTGAAAATATTAAATTTCTTAATATTTCCAACTTGGTGAGTTTAAAATGCGCCCATCCTGACTCTGTAGCTTTGTTTCTGAGTCGCACTCCTCCAACACACAAGCTTTCATCACCTATAATGGAACATTTCAGAAAACAAGTTTTGTTTTTAGTTCTTAAAAACACCGGAAGGCACATGTACTTCAGGTTCTTTCATTCCGGCGAAAGGTTTTAGAGCAATTTTCACACAATATTTCTTAGGTCGAATGTATTGATCATATCTGATGAATGGTGGCGTGATCAAATTGAACTCTTCTCTTATCATTCTGATTTTTAACTGAAAGTAAAAACGCAAAGATTCCTGTTTCTGGTCGTGATCCATCACCAATAAACCTCATGTTGCTCCAAAATGAGACGTTAATAAAACAATCGATCAATTTCAAGATTCTGGTAGCTTTTTGTCATTTCTTTCACTTACAAACCTTCCATGCTAGATCTGTCTTCACTTGGTTCTTCTCCCTCAAACGATGCCTTAAACACATGAGAAAGAATTATCTAGAGAAATTTGCAATAATTTCTTAAGAGAATTTCTCTTCATTGCGGTGGGAGGTAAGTCCTAATTCAGTGGAGAGAAGAAATTTCAAAAAGTATTTCCAAGTTAGGTGCCATCTTCGTCATTCTTCATCATTTAACTTAATCAGGGACGTCTGAAGACTTCTTAAGGCCTTGAATCCATACGCAAAATTAAGCCCTAGGCCCTTACACAAATGTAGGCCCACTTATGACTGTACACTTATGACTGTACAAATGTAGCATACGTTGTAAAATACTCGAACAAACAATGAACCAAAACAAATAAATGTGCATGACTTGCAATAGCACAAACTGGTTTGACCAACTGCCGCCTTTTTACTTAATAAGTAATTATCATGCATGTTGGTAAGACTAGGTTGGTAGGTTGGTAAGCCATATGGACGATGGTCATAACATATAGCCAGTTGACATATTGTCCGAAATTCCCAGTTTTTCGGAGTATACAACCGGAAAAAACATTTAACCGTTGAAGTTATTCGAATTATGATCTTATTAAGACTGAGTCGGGCAAGAGACGAAGCCCCCCTAATGGTCGAGTCGTTCTATGCCTTAAAACTCATAATTAAAAATTACAAGTCCTCGCCTATAGTTCTCATATTTCTTTAGTGAGATTTTAATTAAACCAAATCAGACAATGAAACAGAGGACCGTTAAATCAAAATAGTATAGATGTGATATAAGGTCAGGAGAGAGTTTAAGTGTCAAGACCTTCAAATAAGAGACATTTAAGTAAAATAAAAATCTTAAGTCATAAGTGCTCAAAAAACGAAACTAAGAATCAGGAAACTGCAATATAAACCTGTAAGTGAAATCTACTCAAGTAGAAAACAATTAAAATATTCATGCATTATGTTTTATATTTTTAAGTTTACCTCTGTATTCCTTGAATTAAAAGAATTATTTTATTTTTTATCTAGAGTACTTTTTTTTAGATTTTAAAATCATTTTTAAGCCAATCCAATTTACTGAACAAGTAATTGCGATGAAAAAAATTACTGCAAACAAATTTCAATTCTATGTAGACTAACACACATTTTATGCTCACTTTTGCCAAAAACATGTCAAGAAATTAAACGGCATCATCTTTATCTAGAAGAACCTATAAATGAAAACGGAACCTGAGATAATCAGATTATCGAACTTTTTCCTTCCTCCATAAGCAAGATAAAAAAGATTTCCTTTTTTAAGATGAAGCAATCCGATTTGTTTTATGTAAACATACAGTAAGGAAAATACTTAAATTAAGCCTCTTTTGTTGATTTCTGTCAGAGAAAGAAAAGTTTTTTCCCCATTGTTGTCTTATTTTTCTAAAAAATAATTAAGAAACGGGATCTGAGTTGTGTATACTTAGAGTTTTGAAAGCAATTTTTGCAGCAGTTGCCTTGGTGTTTTTGCAATAAAGCACGTTCTCAAAATATTTAAGAGAAAAACAGCGATGAAAATTAAATAGACTAGGTAAATTTAACTTAGCACATTCAATTTATGTGAAGTCACGAGCAAATAAACTGTTATTGAGTGCAGAAGTGAAAAACATTTAGGGGCTTAAAGATTTTCTTCGGTTATAATTTATGGAAAGCCTTTTTTAAATGAAAGTACAGATATTTGTTTTAACTTTTGGCAGGAAACTTCTGTATTTTTCTTATTGTGAACATTAAATCACTTTTAATTCACTTTGATTTAAATATACTTAGATATTTTCCACAAAAATTCCTTTAAAAATAAAACTGTTTTCATTACTATTTTAATTTAAGTATAGTAATGAGCTTCAATTTCTTTTTTTATATTTTGCAGACAAGGGGTAATTAACGCAGCAAATCTAGTTTCAATCTCTAGGCTAGTTGTGATTTGAGCTGCTTAACTGCATAATTTGGTTCAGATTATTTCGATGTAATGGTTTTGGAAGATAAACATATTGATACTTGTCACTATAGATTGAGTTTACTGGTTTAAAAAAAAGACGTGGAAATTTAAAATTAAAACAGATGTACAAAATAAGTGACTTAAATATAATCAGGAATAACCAACTGCACTATTAAAATCAATTTTTAAACATCGACTTTACTATAATCCTAAATAACCTCCATTCCATTAGATTAACACGTAGTAAAACTTTATTAGTTTTTAGAAATATATTCACCAACGAATAATTTTTAAACAGGAATTTTCATCTTAAAGATGAAAATTCCTCTTTTGCATTTTCACAGGTTTGCATTGAGTTTGTTTCAAAAGTTTCCAAATTTGACAACTCGTAGTAAAAACAATTAGTGAATTTCCTAAATAGTGCATCTTCTAAAAGATTTGTGTAATTCAAATCTAATCTGTACAAATAAAAAATTAATTTAGACAGACTTAATATAGTTGCTTTTCGAATGCATACTTACAATGCTGGCAACTTAAGACGTAACATTATCAAAGAAGAATTCTAACTTTTTTTGTGTGAAATTTTCGCCAGGGAATTATCATGGAGGGATATGGAAAGATTACAGTTTCAGCCTTTATTCACATCATTGGCACCTATAGTGACAGATAAAAGCGTTATACGAAAAAGGAGAACTGAATGCCGTTCGGAAATACTGAAATTGCTTTTTTTTTATGGAGCGGTGGTTTTGCATCAGTAACTTAAGTATGCCTCGAAATTGATAACGAACGTTCTCCGAGTACGTTTCTGTGTTCAACCAAAGAATAATTACAGCCTTCAGAGTAGGGTGCTCAACCTTTCCACCGGGCACATACATATAACAACTATTTCACGTAGGTCGCAACATGCAAATTAGTAGGGTGGGTGAGGGGTGCTATAAGACAAAAAATATTTAAAAGTGTAGAATGATAAAAATATTAAAACTCCTAATTTTGGATTTTATTTTAAAACTATATTAAAGTCTGTCAAACTCAACTCACAAACAATAGGTTTTATGCTTTTTTGCCAAATTATGGGGTAATTTCACGCGCGCAATTAGCTTTCATCAGTATAACGCCCCCACGCTCCCCCTTCCCCATTTTTATTAGTTGCAAACATTTTTTTTAAGAAAGCCAATTTATCTCGTCTTGAAAGAGATCCTCAAGAAAAAGAGCCAATGAAATATTTGTGCTTAGTGTAGAATGAATAGCAGAACTATATTTTTAATATAATATTTTCACGACAAACCAGACAAGCCGTGGATTCATGTTTATTTTTCTCTACAAAATAGTCAATATCCAATCGTCTTTAAACAATATATATTCCTTAGATATTTTTCGCTTGGAGGACATGGCTGTTAACTAAAAATTAGAATCACCCATAAAATAGTCGCTTTTCCACTGTTATTTGTATATATATATATATACGAAGGCTGTTCAGAAAGTATCGATACTGAATTTATTCTATTTATTCCAGAAAACCCCTAGCGGAGGGACTGTGTGCATCATGCGCGTGCATATTTCACCTTGTCTCACAAAATTCGGCAGGTCTGTACAGCGCGCCGTTCAGTCACACTGACTTCTTTCACGTGGAGTGTTTGCGTGCGTTCGTCGAAAAAAGAAAAAGTGTGAAAATACTGATCGGCGAATCTGTATCAAGTTTTGCTTTAAGCTCGGTAAAACGGGTACCGAAACCTACGAGATGATGAAAACAGCATTTGGAGATGAGTTGTGCTCGGTTTTCGAGTGGTTCCGACGATTCAAGGAGGGTCGTCAATCAGTGAACAGTTATCCCCGTTCTGGACGCCCATCCACCTCTCGCATTGAGGACAAGATTGCACAAGTGAAGGCTGTGGTGCACTCTGATAGTCGTTTAACAGTCCGAGAAATTGCAGAGGAGTGTCACATTTCCGTAGGATCATGTGATGAAATTTTGAGAAAGGACTTGAACATGCGCCGAGTGTCTGCAAAGTTTGTGCCGCGTCTCCTCACTGAGGATAAGCAATTTCAACGACTGGCAACATCTGATTTTTTCCTCTTTCCCAAGATCAAGAACACCTTAAAAGGACACCGGTTTCAGGACATTGAAACCATAAAACAGAATTCGACACAGCAGCTTCAGGCCATCCCAAAAGTCTGAGTTCCAGAAATGTTTCGAGGACTGGAAACATCGTTGGGCCAAGTGTGTTACTGCCAATGGAGCATATTCCGAAGGAGATTGACTCAAAACCTGTTTATGTATGTATGTTTTTTGCATAATAAATTCAGTCTCGATACTTTTTGAACAGCCCTCGTATATGTATATATATATATATATATATATATATATATATATATATATATATAATCCAAACCGTTATAATTACAAAAAGTAAAAAGTTATCTCGGAATTCATACAAGCATGGCATCGATAGTAAAATTAATGTTTCTGATTGCTCGCTTGATAAAATTTCTCTCTATATTTTTAATGCATTGTTTTTAAGTGGGTCCGGCACATGAAATTTTAAAAAAATTATCGATTTTCACTTTTTTATAATTTTTAAAAGTTCAAATATTTTTGCTTAAAATGATATATAACATGAAAAAATGCGATAATTAAAAGTATTTTTATTTATTTTTTAAACGAAGCTACTCTTTGACGCGCATTGAATGAGCTCTGCTAGGATCACATGTGTTTCCTCATGCATAAGTTTCTAATGAGCTCAAATACATATGATGTTCAAGTGGAAAATTAAGAGTGTATTGGGCATATCCAAAAGTGTATTGGTACACGTCTTTTGGATCATAAAAGCAAAAACAGAGAAAAAAAGTTAAGTGATGGAAAACGTCTAAGTGGTCGTAACTGACTCACCGATATTTTACCTACACAGTATGAAAACTGCTCTTTGGATTGTTTATTTTCATGTTCTGTCTTCAAACGACAGTCCTCAAGATGGACTGTGTCCCGAAGGTATAAATTTATGGTGCTATTTACAAAAGGCAGAAGCTGAATGTAACGAAATGCATGCGTCCGAGCGTAACTGGAATTTTTAAGATACACATTGACCAGAAGTTACTTTAAAAAATTAAGGTTTAAGTTGAAAATACAAAGTATTTTAAGGCAGCAGACATTTTTTTCCTGACTTACTTCAAGTTGTTTAGCGTAAAATAAATTTTTCACAGAAGAGAAAATAGAGTTTACGCAAGAACATTATTGTACTATGATTTTCTATAATTTTAAAGCGGGATTAAATCAAGAAAAATGCGTTCAACGGCAGCAATTAGCATTTCTTCATGTCGGGATGCTGTATTCAGATGGTTTGACGAATTTTGCAGAGGTCGCAATTCTCTTCAAGATGAAGAGCACACAGGAAGGCCGTGGTCAGCAGTAATGCCGGATAATGTGCCTGTCATACGAAAAATTTTACCGAATGATTATCACTGTAAGGAAGAAACCAGTGATACGGAAGGAACTTAACACTGGATCCGCAGCCATACACATAATAATTATGAAAAAAAATACATACGAAATAAGTAGTTGACGTTGGATTCTCAATAATCTAACTGAGCCCCAAGAAGAGAAGCGTGTCAGAATCTTAGTAAAGAAACCCTTAAATTGCTAAATGATGATTGCCACTGCATAATTTCTAAATTGTAACGGGTGATGAAACACGCGTACATACCATTTAATGACGTTCAACACGTCAAGAAAGCAAATTAGGGGTCTTTGAAGATGATCCCACCCCGTCAATGGTGAAACGATAATAGAAATGAGAAAAAAAGTAATGTATGAAGTTTTCTTCAGAAAGTACGGGATTAATCAAAGCCATCAAGTTAGAAGAACAGATGGCAGTAACAGCAAAGTAGTCTACTTCTAAATGTCTTCCAGAAGTTTTCCAAGAAGTTAATGTTAGGCGAATAATGGTTCACCTTGGCAATGCATCTTCCCGTTCAGCCGTATTAACAGTTGAGTTTCTTGAACAATTACAAATTAAAGTGATAGAACATCCACCCCTTATTCACTGGATCTAGCTATATATGTGTGTATTTTGGTTATTTTTAATATAAAAAAGAACTTATATGTGGACGTCATTTTCATTCAAAGAAGAGATTGAAGTGGCTATAAATGCATTTTTCATCAATTCCAAGAAACGAATGATTTGAGGCATTTAATCTTTTGAAAATTCGTCTACAAAAGTGCATTGATGCTGGAGGAGACTACTTTGAAAATTCCTAAAATTTTGTAAGCATAACTTCAAGAACCTAGATACATCTCAAAATTTTCAGAATGACCCTTGTACTTTCGATCGAAGGATTCAGAAGATAACCGCTGGCTACTGGAACTATTATGACATACAAATGGGATTTACTGTTTTCTCCAAGAATGAACTTTTCCACCAAGAGTGCCTTTTTTTATTGGTATTCATTTTTGCATTATACTTATATAAATTTCTATAACGCATTCAATGTGAATAACTGTTTAATACACTTTTCCTCCAAATTTGTTGTTTCTGTATTTATTCATTTGCAAATTAGAAGCAAAAAAAAACGGGTTTTATCTTTACTTTTGGATACCAGATCATTCCACCTTTATATTGTATGTTATGTCTCTTATAATTATGACTTTGATAATTATCGTCTTTCTTAATCTTGTTTTAAATACCCAAAGTGCATTAATTTTTATTAAGTGTTTTTGAGCATATTCGTTTGTCAATATAACAGTTTAGCATTATTTTACTTATGCTTCGAGATTTACTTCCCAAACTGTACTTTTTTCATTTTACATAAAAATACAAAAGTTTTTTTGTTAGTTCTTATTCGTTGTAGATTGTAATAGTTTATCGAAATTTTGGAGGCAAACAAAAAATTTTGCATGGTGCACAGAACGAAATAAGGAACAAATTTTGCACACAAGGAATAATTTGAATAAATTGAAGTCGTAGAAGTATGTCTTTTATATATTATAATAAAAATTTAGAATAGCTGTAGTGTTTCCTCCCCTCACTAGGAGGTGCACTATGTCCCCCTACCTTAAGAATGTTTTTTTTTTTTTTAAATAGATAGCTTTTCGGCACCGTCGCGTTAGAGCGGTGGCCGCAATAGAGAAATTGCCCGCGTAGGTCTTAATAATTTGCGTTTAATATTTCTTTTTATATGTTTATTGTAAATAAAAGTGCTGTCCTCAAAGAAGACGTCTGTTGGATGAAACCTCGACAACATCATGCACCACACAACAACACATCACAATAGCATTTCTATTTGATTCATTTCGTCCCTGTTTACTTTTTTTCCTCTTCTGCTGTCTGAATGAATATATTCTTGAAAAAACTAGGGAAACTAAACCAATTTTGTAATTAAATTTTAAGTTACATTTGAATATTTACTGATACGAAATCAAAATGAACTTTGATGAACTTCAATTTTTTCTTATGGATTACATTTTTATAAATTGCTGTTATATAATAACAAACGTGTTTCTTTGTAATTCGATTATTAAAATCATTGAGTTTTGATATAAAAAAATTAATAAGAAAGTAATTTGATTAAAAGCACAAAATATTTATTCTGTTTAATGACTTTTACGAAGTTAACTTTACTAGAATGATACTGTGGAAACTTTTTAATTACATAAAAGCACCACAAGAGATATAAGTATTAGAGTTATAATTAGGGTACACTTAAAGATATTTCTCAAATGATGCGCCTTTAGCAGTACATTGCACAGAAAAAAAAGAATAAATTTATTTTAAAAATAATTTATTTATATACAAGTACTTTAGTCTAGTATTTGAATTCTAGTAGTTGAATTTTATTTTCAATTGTTTTTAAATTTGCTTGAACGTATATTTATATAATTATTAATTCACTCACACAACACAACCCTTAGACATAGTTAAAAGTACTTTATTTTCATGGGAATTAAAGTAGTTTTTACATACAGTGTTCCAAGAATAACAATTCATTTCAAGGAAACACTAATGAATCGATTTCTTTCACAGCTGATTGAAGAAATGCTCTCTTTAGAAGAAAGAATAACCATCGTTTTCTGGAAACCGGTGGTAAAACATATCAAGAGGTGCGTTAGTTGTCAGTCGGAAAGCAGCCACCAACAAGGGCAACAAGGACTTGTGAACAAATTCAGGTAAAGTCTCTTGTGGGTATCGTCAGATGTTGATGGTCGTCCAGGACGTTTTTCATCCACCACGCCACTGGTTCATCTGAATTTGTTCCTAAGTAGCCTGGTATTGGCTCTTGTTAGTGGCTGTTCTCATTATTTTTGCTGGTACAGCTGACACTCCTCTTCATATGTTTTACAATTCCAGTTTCCAGGAAACGATGGTTATTCTTTCTCTTAAGTAGAGCATTTCTTCAAACACGGGGGAAAAAATCGATGCATTAGTATTTCAATAGAAGTGATCTTCATTTTTGGAACGCCCTGTATTTTTTTTTGTTTTAGAAACATAAACATTCTGTATATTGTATATACATAGATTTTTAAGTCCCTTCAGTAACAATTGTTTTTCTTCCCATTTTTATTCCATTCCTGAATTTGTTCACAAGTAGCCTGGTATTGGCTCTTGTTAGTGGCTGTTTTTCATTATTTTTGCTGGTACAGCTAACACTCCTCTTCATATGTTTTACAATTCCAGTTTCCAGGAAACGATGGTTATTCTTTCTCCTAAGTAGAGCATTTCTTCAAACACGGGAAAGAAATTGAAAACATTAGTATTTCAATAGAAGTGGATCTTTATTTTTGGAACACCCTGTATTTTTTATGTTTTAGAAACATAAACATTCTGTATATTGTATACATAGATTTTTAAGTCCCTTCAGTAACAATTGTTTTTCTTCCCATTTTTATTCCATTCCTGAATTTGTTCACAAGTAGCCTGGTATTGGCTCTTGTTAGTGGCTGTTTTCATTATTTTTGCTTGTACAGCTGACACTCCCCTTCGTATGTTTTACAATTTTAGTTTCCAGGAAACGATGGTTATTCTTTCTCCTAAGGAGAGCATTTCTTCAAACACGGGAAAGAAATCGATGCATTAGTATTTCAATAAAAGTGGATCTTCATTTTTGGAACGCCCTGTATTTTTTTTGTTTTAGAACCATAAACATTCTGTATATTGTATATATAGATTTTTAAGTCCCTTCAGTAACAATTGTTTTTCTTCCCATTTTTATTCCATTCCTGAATTTTTTCACAAGTAGTCTGGTATTGGCTCTTGTTAGTGACTGTTTTCCTTATTTTTGCTGGTACAGATGACACTCCTCTTCATATGTTTTAAAATTCCAGTTTCCAGGAAACGATGGTTATTCTTTCTCCTAAGGAGAGCGTTTCTGAAAACACGTGAAAAAATCGATGCAATTGTATTTCAATAGAAATGGATCTTTATTTTTGGAACACCCTGTATGATTAATGTTTTAGAAACATAAATATTTTCAATACTGTATGCATTAATTTTTAAGTCCTTTAGGTAACTAAAGGACTAAAGATGCATTTACTATCCATTTCCTTCATTCAAAAAACCTTCTATATTTAAATTTATGTAACCTGAAAAATAATCATATAATCAAAGTATAGGAAACCGTTTGTATTAGTTAGTTAATTTTTACAAGACTTGATGAATTGCTTACATAAAGAAAGTTAATATTTTTAAAATTTTGTAAAGTAATCACATTTCCAGACTACTTTCTTCTGTAGAAAAATATTTCACTGCGAAAAGCATTTTGAAAATTTCCGCCTTTAGTTTACAATTCCTTTCATTTCTGTAGTTTTCCTTTTTCGGACTTTGTTGACGCAGCCATTGAAGCGAAATGAAACAATGAGAAAGAGAAATTTCTATACTATCTCAAAATGAAAAAAAAGAGTATTTCTGAAAGAGCGTTTTGGAAGAAAAATTGTTCGTCCGTGGAAGAGACATTTAATATAGTACGTTTTAAAAGACATATTTCATTTGTATTTGAATTTTTTTTTGTCATGTAATACTGCTGTTTTATATAACAGAAGCGCTCAAAGCGAACCTTTTTCTTTGATTTAAGGTATATTTTCTAAAAATGAATTCCATAACTATAAATCACTTTTCCTCTTGATCCTGTATATACACAAATGAATTTTGTAAAGTTAATGAACTGGAAAAAAATCATTATATAAGATATTGCTTATAATATGGTAAATTAAGTTCAATAAGAGCACAAAGTAGTTAGTTGTGGGAATTTTGAACACTTTAGGAAACTCGATTGATTCTAATGAAAACTTAGGATGTCTAAATACTAAAACACAAATATAAAAATTATATACATGGGTTCATTAATGATAAAAATTACATTATTTAACACTACAATGCGAAGGGTCAAATTGTATTTTACAGCTTACAGCAGTTCTTCTCAAACTCTCGATATTTGTGTGGTGTGGTGGTGACCCAGTTTTTAATCATAACTTTCTTTACGACCATCCCCATACAATAATAATTTGTCGTATTCAATAATAATGTACTTTGACGCTAAAGCTACAATACGACTTTAATTATAAACGAACAAATTGCCAAGATAATTAAATTTTGACATAATTTTGTATATGATTTTGTATATGACAAGTTCATTAGGTCACTAGTAATTATTAAACTTGTAGTTGACTTACAAGGGGAGGACACGATTAAGGAAATTCATTTTGGGACGAGACTTGGTGTAATTGTAGTACTCCATTAGGGTGTTCAACCCTCAATCTATTAGCGCCGAATGGTCCAGTCAATTCGGAGTAAAAAGCCTTCGAAATTCATGCTTTGCTTTTATACAATTAAGTTTTAATTATGTCACCGACGCAGTAGCTCGACTGGCAGAGCACGATGAACTTTTTTCCCCAATTCGTTTAATTATCTTTTTAAACTATTTTCACCGAACTGACTGACGATTTGGCACTAATAGATTGAGGGTTGAACACCCTAATGGAGTACTACTATTACACCAAGTCTCGTCCCAAAATGAATTTCCTTAGTCGTGCCCTCTCCTTGTTAGTATTGATTATTAAATACGTGTGCAACACTAATGCTTTCATAAGTAAATTCGAATCCCGATTTCCCCTATATAAAAACTTTTCCTTTTTTACCAATTTAAATGAAAACAAAAAAACCCTTTTTAATGTATAATAAACTCCACATTAACAAAATATTTCAACCAGTGAATTTTTTTTAAAAAAATTAGGATTA